>PVKE010032176.1:0-18626 GCA_004027555.1 Craseonycteris thonglongyai
CACAACACTTACAGTTCTTTTTATTTTTAATAAGATATTATAAAGCTAAAATACTGCCAAACATTAAAGCTTATTTATGATTTTTAACCCAAAGATCCTAAATATCTGTAGAATATATATTTAGCACACTGTTAAATCTCTCTAAGATGACCTATTTACAGAGCAAATATTGAAGAAAATAAGCAGACGAGATTTTGGCAGAAATACTTAAAAACCCTGAACATTAATGTTGGCCCAGAAGAATGGTTGTTTCAAAGTATGCTAATATCAGGGGATCACAGTAACAGTTATATTGGTAAATTGGTAACTTGTGCAGGCCCAGGGAGATCAAGGAAGAGTTCTTCAGTTAAGCCAGAGAGAGCCATAAAGGACAATTAGAGATGAGGCTGGAGAAGGCATGAGAAGTACATTACACAGGGTTTTGGAAGTCATGGTATGGATTTTGGACTTTATCCCAAGAATAACAGAGGCTGAAAACAGGGGAGAGAAAATACCTCATTTGTATTATAGAAAGACCAATCTGGATAAAGAGCAAATTGGGATGAAGTGGGCACAAGAGTGGAAACAGGAGAGTAGTTAGGAAGCTACTGAAGAATTCCAGGCAAGAAGTGGTGGCTTCAATCTGTGTAGGGCAGTGTAAATGCAAAATAGTAAACAGATTCCAGAGATAGTGAGGAGGCAGGATTGGCAGGATTTGGTCAGTGATTAGCCATAGGGGTAGTGAGTGTTGGGGAGAAGTTCAAGATCATGCCCAGGATACCAGAGGTCTGGAGCTGCCAGTGACTGAGACACTGGGATAGGACTGGAAGAGAGAAAACGAGTTCAGTGTTGGATGTGGTGACTTTGAAGAAATCAGGAGATGTCTCAGGAGGGAACCAACTATGAAGGACACTAGTATTTATAATGACCAATAGGAAAAATAAATACAATGAGCAATAGGAAGATGAAAAGAAGACCATAAGAGACTGAAATAGCATAGCCAAAGAGGTAAAGAGAAATCAGAAAGGCAATGTGTCATGCAAGCCCCTGGAATTGTATTCTTCATGAATCAGAGTGGTCAACAATGTGAAATGCTGGCAACAAGTCTGGAATAATAAGAAACAAAGAAATATCCACTGGATTCAGGGGTAAGGAGGTCAAGTCCCCCTTGGTGGAGCAGTTTCAGTGGAATTATGAGGACTGAAGCTAGACTTTGGCTCCAGAAGTGATACAAAGGAGACTGTCTGTTTTTTTTCTTTTTAAATGAGATTCCCCTGAATATGTATGCATACTGAAAAACTAATAAAAAGAGGGGAAGGAGGAAGGGAGGCTTAACTCTCAGGGGAAGCAGATGAAGGAAGAGTAGAAAGAAAAGAGTGCAGTATGAAGGTGTGGTGACAGGAAGCTTGAATTTCAATATCTCCCCCTACTATTTAGGTACTAAGTATATACATAGGAAGAATAAACTGAACCTATTGCCAATTATGATGAAGTTTTAGTTTACATAATTCAATATCAAGAAACAGATCTTTACATGAAAACTAAACTAATTAAATCCTGCAGGTTAATTCTCCACTCATCCCCTTTCAATGAACCTTAAAAATTTAAATATTTGCTATATGAGTATAAATGTTTCTATAGTCTTTCTCTAGCCTAGGTCACTGTTTCCCACACTTGAATGTGTATTACTGTACAGAGCTGTGTGCCTCTAATGTGCATTTTTCAGTAGGCCTGTGAATAAGCAATTTAAGAAATTTGTGAAAGGTAATTTTGACTCTGGAATTTCCTCCAGTTTACATAGTGAAAAGTGTGGCTAAGGAGATTTAAAAAGAAAGACAAAAAAGGAGATGAGTTATTATAATATGTAATTTTTAGACATCTATTGAGCCTTTAGTTTGAGCTCCACCAGCACTGTAAGAATAGAAAAGGGGCATAAGAAAGCCCCCGCCTTTGAGGAGCATGTACAATTGAAGGATACACAGGATCCTTGGGAAAAATAAAAATTAAATAAGAAAGGTAGAGGTAGATTATGAAAAAGTGTTGCTTGTCAGGTTGAGAACTGAGTGTTTTTGTTTTTATAGTGGCAAATTTCAATTTATATCCACACTTCACCATTGTATAGAGCACCTTAGATCATATATATATATTTTTTTTTGTAAAGCATGTTTGGATCATGCTACTGCATTTGTCCCAATTTTATCACAATAATGATTTCTCTTGTGCATCATGTATAGTTGTTTTTTTTTTAAGTGATTTTAAATCCTTCATCAAACAAGGTAGAAATCAACACACAGGGTATTGATTATGTAAGGGAGAAACTACATCATCTGTGATATGAATGTCTTTAAAAGAGGGAATTAAGTCTCTTAATAAAATTCCTAATGGGACATAGTTCATCAGTTTGACATCAAAATGTTCTTTCTCACTATAATAAAACAATCCTCTAAAGACAAGCATTTCAGATATGCCTTGTGGTGTGTAATGAATACTGGACTGGGAGTTAGGAGAACTCAGTTCTCATTTTCAGCCCAGTCACTAACCACTTACTTACTATTGGTAAAATCACCTATGAAAAAAGGGGTTGAACTATACAATTATCAATTATATTTGGTAATTCTATAATTTATTACAATATTGTCCCACAGAACCTTCTGCAATGGTGAAATGATCTATATCTGTGATGTCCACTATGATAGTCATTAGCTATGTGGCTACTGAGCCAGTAGTGTGTGGTTAGCATGAGTGCAAACCCGAATTTTTTATTTTATTTCATTTTTATCGACTGAAATGTTAACAGCCACATGTGGTCAGTGGCTAGCACAGTGAAGAGTACAGAAAGCTCTGTGTAATCTATAACACATGCAATTTCTACTAAAAAAATATAAGTTTTGGGGTGGGCAAAATTAACATATACTAAGAAAAAAGCCAGATTAAGATAAAACAAAACATTATTGAGTCACCTTGAATGGGAGGAGAAATTTAGAACTCTTCCAGTGATGTGTATTACTTTATATTGCCACCTCCTGTGCTCACTTGAAACACAGCTTTCGGCTTTCTCCCACACACAGGAGTACTTGCACAGTTTCAAGTACAGCACAGATCAGAGATAGGGATGGATGGCCTGTGCACTCTGGGCCAATATCATTGTCTCCTGGGAGGTTGGGGGCTCTAAGGCCTTGTCTTTATCCACAGGCAGAACAAACTTCCCCTACTCAAGGGGCCCATTCTTCAATCAGAAACAACCACCAAAAAGAAGAGTGAAACAAGTAGCTTGTTGTTTGCAGAGGATCTAAGTAGATAAGGGTTCCATGGTACTCTGAGATGTGGGTGTGTATTCTCATCTTCGTCCCTCCTTTTTTATTAAAAGCAGAAGTGACTGCTATACTGGGGTAATTTCTAGTTTCAATTGTGCAGCAGAATAAAAATTAAAACAAAAACAAAAACAGAACTATCCTAAAACAAGGCTTGCACTAAGAAAAATGAAGGGGATATATAAGATATACATATATATATTTTTTTCTCCTTTACGCTTGAGCATGAGCCTTGAGTATACTATAAAAACTTATTTAAATGCAGTGAATAAAAGCTTTTTAAAATCTTCAAACTTCTCTTTAATTAAAACAAAACACCTTTTATAGGTAAAAAATCTGTACTTTAAAAATCCCTGAGAGCAGGATTGTTACATTTTGTAATTATATATCCCCACAGTGACAAATATAATTTCTAGCGCATAAGTGCTCAATATTTCTCAAATAAATAAATGAGCTTTGGCATTCAATTCAATAAATAATGATGAATGATTACTATGTATTTTGTTCAATGAAAAAACCCACAAACAAAAATTATTTTCCCTGTAGTATACCTTGAAATGTACTTACCTGGAGAATCTTTGCTGGATGCAGTCAAAGCTGCCCTGAGGGTTGTCTTTACCCACATTTGACAAATAGAAGTTAAATGTGTGCACTTCATTGAGGGGATCATTTTTGGGAATTTTGACAAGCTGAAAAGAGAGGAAAAGAGATAAACACTTAAAATTATAAATTTGGGAAGCTCCCTGGAGCCTGAGGATCGAATCCCAGCCCCCGCCCATGTGGACCCATATGCTGAACTGGGGTGTGCCCCCTGTCCAGTTCTTGCCGGGGCCTATGCGGGAGGCTCCCAGCCCAGTTCCTGCCTTGTGCAGAATTCGTGCCCACCTGTGGAGTGAAACTCTGTGGAAAACTAATGCTGTCAACTATGGAGACTGCTGTGGGCCCTCCCTTTTCTCTCTGTCTCCCTCTGTCTCTCTATTTTAAAAAAAAACAAAACAATAAAAATAAACCTTAAAAAAAAATTATAAATTTACCATAGAATGGTCTGACTGACTTACTGATTTTCAAGTAACATTCATTTTGTACCCAAGCTCTCTTGAGCATTAAATTTATAGAATTTAAATTACCAAATCATCCAAGGAAATCTGGCAAGCATGCCTGTAACTCACCACATTCTCATGTCTGTTTTCTACCCTTAAGTGTTAGTAATCACTTCTACTCAATAATTAGTTTATAAGAGGAACCCTCTTCATTGCAAATGAGCAAATGAACACATTTCACATGGAAGGGCTATGAGTGAATTGGCCAAAAACCTCTTCCTATTTTCAGATACACAGATTCTGTGTGGCTTGACATGACCCCTTGCTGAATAGCTTCTAGATATTTAAATGGTCTCTGAGATAAGAGTTCATATCCCAATCTTTTGCTCTCCTATTATATACAGATTTCATTTTAATTCTTGCTTCTTTGGGTAATATTTTTTAAGACTAAATAGCAGCATAAGGTGAATGCCATAATTATAGTCAGACCAAAATGCAGCTGGGTGTTTCTCTCTGCTGTAGGATTCCCTTATTTACTCTTATATTTATAACAGGGTCAGTAGCCTACAAAAATGATTCCACAGGGACTCCAAAGCTGAGCCACGGGCAACAATGTGAAATAGGCAGGTGTCTTTTATGCTCTTGCTCAAAGTTTGGTTTCTCAACTAGATGGGAAGCCCTATGAGTGAAGGGACAGGATTCTTTAGATGACTGAGCTGCTTCTGCACTGGGCACATTTTCCTGGCATGTGTTAGAAGCTCAATAAATGTCTGTGAACAAATAAACTAGAAACTTCTCACTATCTTTCAACTGCTCCACCGACCCTTTCCAGCTCCTGAGGCCTTTCTTCCCTTGGGTCTGCAGGGGACACCACAGTGACAAGTTACAAAAAGGATTCACTGGCATAAATGTAAAATATGACACCCTATTCTCCAGTCCTCAAATACAGTCTTAGTAATTTAGTAGACAAGTAAGGAGGGAAAGGTGTTTTATAATTCTCATTCTTCTCCCCCAAATCTGTCCTTTCCATGATTAGAAAATTAGGACTCAGGGCTAACTGGATGCCATTTGTGCGAGTCTGCTTGGCCCTCTATGACACCCTTCAACTCTGACTTGCTCACTCTAAAGATCCTAATATTTGAGCTACAGAAAAGAATCTGGAGTCAGCAATTACAACCCATACCCCACCCCTAAAAAAGTAAAGAATGGTAAGAAGAGAAAGATTTCAGTGTCTGGCACAGAGTAGACATGCAATACATGTTTGTTGAAAGAATGAACAAGAAGAAATAAGTGTAAAAAAAAAAAAATCTTTTCAAAAGAGATTTGAAAAACTCACATAGAGCTTGAAAGACCAACATTCACCAAAGATGTTGAATACTAGATAGTACTCTATAGAACCTCTATCATCCATGAATTTAAACTATCTTTGGCTCCTCGTTTTAAATTAGTTCCAATTCCTAGAATAGCAAACTTCTACATTTATTACCTCCTATATAAATTATCTTTTTTGGGGCCCCAATGTTACTCTTTTGTTTCCCAAAACTTCCCCTAGTTCTAAAATGCTAGAATTTTGTAAACAGTCTTAATTTATTCTGTCTGCAAGTATACATCAGGACACACCCCACTCCCAACAAGAATCACCCAGTTTATTATAAAGTGTCAGTGGGGCCCAGGTTTAGAAACTATGGGTTAGATTTGAATTTTGCGTCATTTGTGCAGTAAAGTGTTGCCAATGAAAAAAAAAAAGCGTGACAGCTGACAGTTCAGGGTTATTAAAAATGGAGCACTACACGAAAGAACAACGCGTTTTCATTGTTGAGCAATGAAAATTTACAATTTTTAATTACAAACCTATGTTTTCTATCAAAATTACTTCTTGCGTGAATTTTGGGACACCCTTAGAATTAGATCAGTTCCTTAGAACAGAAGTTAGAGAATTGTAACTTCATTTACTTCTGAAAATTAATAAAGAAGTAAAAAGAAAAATGGTATCTTTAAAGAAATAAAAGTATTCATTTTATTTTTAATGAAAAGGAGCCATTTTAACTTATTTAAAACTTATTCCAGGGGATACCAGGATGGCTCAGCAGGTTGGGTGCTTGCGTAGGTACAGAGATTGAGTACCAGCCCCTGCCCTTACAAGCCCATATGCTGAGCTGTGGCCTAACTGGTAACTGCAGCGAGCATTCTCACCTCCCATGTGGGAGGCCCCCAGTTCAGTTCCCACATCCACCTGTCACATCCACCTGTGTGGAATGAAACTATGTCACTACTAATGTGCAACTATGGAGAACTCTCTGGGTCTTCCCTCCTCTCTCTCTCCTTCTCTAAAACAATAAAATACATCTTTAAAACAAACAAAAATTTATTCCAATTTTATAACTTCTAATCACAAGACATTAAAAAGTAAATAAGTACACATGAGCCATACTTACAGTATATTAAGCCATTGAAAGAATGTAAAGATTATGTACTGCAAATTAATTTCTGCAACCTCTCCTAAACATTACAAAGCCAACAAACAAATGGATTAATAGGAGGTATAAAAAAATACTTCTTTTGTAAAACCTACTTTAGATATCAATGTTAAAAAAGGTCTTAAATTTAAGAGATACTAATTTACTACAAACCAACTCTCAAAATGAGAAAGAATCGCTTTAGGATAAAGAAGGTGAATCTTTGTGACAATCTCTGACAATTGTTCACCTTATTAAGTTCCAAAAACCCCACTGGCAATAACAATAAGAAAGACTAGTATAGTTTTCAATTTAAGGAACTATGAGGGACTATGGCATTCTGAGTTTCTACATTACTTTTCCTCATCTGTTTTTAGAGCAGCAGTGATGCAGATAGTACAGACTGACCTAATCTCAGGCTCTTTCTGTAAAAGATCTGAGAGCAAGATGTCACCAAACAATCTTTATATCTTTAAAGTTTCAAAGCTTAAATTACATGGTCTATAGATTTAGTATATCTAACTTCCTGAATAAGATGGTACAAATTAAATACAAATTTTATTTGTTTCAATATCTAAATATACTCTTAAGAATGAAATGGATGTACAAAGGAACACTTAATGTTTATGGCTGGTAAGTCTGCATAACAATTTGGCCCCATGGGCACTGAAAGCAGGAGACTTAGTAGAAATAGCAGGTTGTATGACAATTAGGGCAGGTGGGGTGGGAGGTTGACTGAAGGAATGGAGGCTTCAGAACTAAGTCAAGGGGACCTCAGAGAGGAACAGAGCCTGTGGGGACTATTGAAGGCCACAGCTAAGGTGGGATCTGAGACCTTGTGTAATCAAGGGTGATAAATGAGCCATATCAGAGACTAGTGAATACACATCACTCATCTCTCTCATATATAGGTGCCTATTCTACAGCTTGTCTAGATAGTGAAATAGGAGTCAGTCCTTTCTTTCAGAATGGTTACAAAGCATTTGCTTACAAGCTGGCCTTTGTATTTACAGAATATGAAGAAGGAGAGATAAAACGAAACGATGGTTCTTGATGGGCTGAGGTTCAGCTTCTGGGGACTGGGCTAGCTACCATGAGAAAAGAAATTCTGAGGCCTGATTTAGAAGCAAACGTGGAAGAGCATCTGTATATGATAACTTCTTAATTTTAATTATAGTACTTTAAACTTTTCAGTGGGAATACCTTTGATCCATGGTCTACTTGAAATTTTTAGCTAAATGCCTTAAGAGTGAAATATCATTTAAAAAGTATCAAAGAGTATAATTTCAAACAGCTTCTTATTCAAGAATATAAAAATATAACATCATGTTTTGGGCAACTGGAAAAGATTTTCATTTTCGGTCCAAAAATGAGAGACTAAAAATCAAAGATTTAGGACCACAATCCACAAGCCTCCTCCCAAACTCCAGTCTGTCTTCGATGAAAAGCTATGAACAAAAAGTTTCAGGAAACTTTCAGACATTCATAATTAACATAAACGCTGTATACCAAGATGTATAAGTCAAAGCTTCTAATTATTCCGAGATACAAGCTCAGGCATGTGGCAATGGAATACTGTCTGGAAGGTCATTTCAACATCAAGTCACAGGCCTCTTATTTACATAAGGATGTAGGGCAGAAATGCAATGTGCACACTGCTGCACATTTCTCACATGGGTGTGCTAACATATGTTTAAAAGCCATTGGTACTTACTGCAGAGGTTTCTTACCCTTAAATCAAATACTTTCTACTCAATATTGAATTGAGGTACAAACTAGATTAAACATAGGGCTATCAAGGTGTTTTTTCCCCCCCCTTTATTTAAAATAAATGCTTTGTTCTTTTATGGCTGTCACAAACAATTTAAACTTACAGAAGCTTCTTTTTGACAGTAATTCTATGCATTTTAATATGCAACCTTTTCTGCTAAGGTGACTATAAACACTTAATGAGATGCTCATGACCTGGCAGTACCACGGTTTGAGGATAACGCGTGGTCCTTAAAGCAGACCCACAGTGCTGATAGGGCTTTGGAGAACATCTCTTAATAGTTTAATTTCTCCATCTTATGAAACAGGAACATAGAGCAGCTCAGTGACTTTCCCAAGGTTATGACTATTTAGAATTGCAACCCTGGTACTGCCAGCCACATGACCCTGCTCCATGTTTGTTTAAAACATAGTGCCTGTACTACTTACAGATTATGTTTATTGTCTTTCTCCATGACTACAATATAGTTTTTGGAAGAATAGAGGCTTTTGTCTGATTTGTTCCATGTATATGATTTTATATCAAAAGCATCTTAACTAGTATGTGGCACAAAGCAGTTACTCCATGTTTGTTAAATGAATGAAAATGTTGGTTAATGCCTAAGCCAGGACAAGAACTGAAGCGTCTGTTTTCCTTCCACCAATATTTCCAAAGCATGTTGAAAAATTTCCGTATATGAAAAAGAAGTTCTACCCTCAAATAAATTTGGGAAATGCCAGATTAATAAGACTTTCTTTGCTATGGGTCCTTTCATACTAAATAATAAGTTTCCCAATTTGTATGATCTCAAAATCCACTTCCTCCATTACTCTGATATCTCAGGAGACTGGCCTGTGTCAGTATTATTTGACTAATATATCTATTATTTTACTATATGTAAACTATATATATCTTAGCTTAGATATAGATAAAGGTAGCTATAAACATTTGAACACTAGAATTCTCTGTTATTCTCAAATCCTTTCCAGGCTTTTAATAATTCTGTGATTTCCTAACAATACAGAAAATTCAGTTTAGCTAGAGAAATGCATTTGCATGTACTGTTTAGGTTCCTGAGTTTAGGGGCAGTATAAATAATCTAGAATCAGAACAGAAAATAAAAACCTCAACCTGAAAGCCACAAGTCCTGTTTTTCAGACTAGAGCTGCAGTTATGACTTTAGGTCTAACGTTATGGGTTTAGAGAAGGAAAAAAAGCCTCTCAGGTCAGCCCAGATGTGGAAACCAATGTTGGCTGGGTATGGGGGAGTAGGGAGGGGAGAGAGTGTCTTTCACTGGCAATAGAAAACGCTAAGTAGTATTAGAGAAATCAGTAAGAACTACTGACGGAATGGTAGGGGGTGGAGAGGATCCCATACATAGCAGAAGCATCTGAAATTTCCACACGATACTTTACAGAGGACAGTAGTGCAAAATGCTAAATTTATCTAACACAAAAAGAAATATTGGCAGTTATCAAAAAAAAAAAATCAGGCTGTGTAGCAATATGTATAATTTAGGACAAAATAAGTCCATTTATTTTCTTGAATTGTTCCTCCTTAGCAAGATGTATATTAAGGAAAAAAATAGCTTTCCATATTATTATTCACATAATTTCTTTAGATTCAGTATTAGAATTTCTTAAAAAGTTCTTGATGACACAGTAGAGTAGGCCAATACTGAGCATTCTTGGTTTTGTTATTTCCATGGGCTATGGCTTTATTAGAAAAATCATTCCTGAGAATTGCATTCTCATTCCTAACTAATGTAGTCTTTCAAAATTATGGCCATATTGGGGAAACCTTTGATGGCAACATTTCAAAACTAATTTTAATTGGTTACAAATAAGCAGTAACATCTATGGAAGTCAAGTGCTAATTTTTAAAAGTTAAATACACCCAAGTTGCTATATAACTGAAACGTAAAAAAAAAAAAAAAAGCCTTAAGTTGTGGTTCCCTTAATATGGTTTCTTATGATATGAAATGAGTATCCTAAATGTTGATGTGCCCAATAAGATGACACTGATGGATGGATTTGCTATTTCATTCATTTATTTCATAAATATTAACCTATGTGTCAGGCACTGTTCTAGTTTCTGTCACACATTAATTAATACATAAAACTGACAAAAGATCCCTGCCATTGATATATAGAAATCCAGCAGTGAGAGGATGGTGGCTTGGATCAAGAGATGTGGAGAAGTGGAGGGATTCAAGTAGTGGAGGAATTCCAGATATATATTTTGCACACAGAGGTAGCAGGATTCCTAGACATACTGAATGTGAGTAATGAAAGAGAGAAATGAAGGATGACACCACGGTGTTTTCCCCTAAAATACTGGAGTTGTTTGTGTGTGTGTACACATATACATATATACATGTGTATATATATAAAATCTTGAATGTGATGAGTACCTTAATGTAACTGAATCCATACTAGCTAAGCGCACTAAAGTACAAATGACCGATGCTGGTTTCACCAGTTAAAAAGGGGCTTCAGAGTGAGTTTTGTTATGACTCATTCTGCAGCTTCATGGCTAAAAATTATTTAGAAAAGACCAGGTGGCCGGGTATAGTTGGTTGGTAACTGGGTATTTCCAGGAAAAAAGGGGTGATTACAGTTATTGGCAGGGGAAAGATGCAAATAGCAGATACTAGAGATACTGTATCAAGGAAAAGGTATACAAACTATGGAGCACTGAAGAATAGAAAATCTGTATTTAAAAATGACTGCAAAACTGATCTAAATGCCAACGTAGCTTTTAAAAGAGAAATGAGAGATCCATGAGAGAATATGAGAAGTTTGTTCAAATTTCATGGCTGAACTAATCCATAAGTCTTTCTTTGACAGCTAAAACTAAAATCTCTCATTGAGTTCTGTAACTTTTATCATAAAACTACTTTTCATTTTATTAACCAGTCCCTTCTAAAATTTAAGTATATTTCATAGAATCAATGTTTATATAGAAAAGAATTTACATCTTATCCCTAAATCTGCCCACGTTCTCACACTATCTACCTCCCAGTTAATAAACCACCATTCATTTAGTTACAGATGTTATTGGCATCCTGGGGAGTAAGCCTTGACTATTCTCTCACATCAATGAACATCCTTCAACATTCATATAATCACAGGTCCTACTGCTTTTACTTCCTAAATTATCTCTTAAATGTATGTCCTCATTTCCATCATCTGCTCTGGCTCAATAACACCTATTGTTGGACAATGTGTCTTTTGGCCTCCACTTTTGCTTGTTCTTTATCTCATCCTCTAGTCCAGGGGTGTCCAATCTTTTGGTTTCCTTTAGCCACACTGGAAGAATTGACATGGGCCACACAGAAAATACACTAACACTAATGATAGCTGATGAACTTAAAAATTTCATGTTTTAAGAAAGTTTACTAATTTGTGTTGGGCTGTATTTGAAGTCACCCTGGGCCGCAGGCTGGACAAGCTTGCCCTAATCATTCAGTTGCACAAACTAGTCTCAAAAAATGCTAATCTGATCATGTTAGTCTTAGCTAAGAGTTATATGTTTCTTCATGCTTCCCTACTACATATCTGCCATACAGTCTCAGCTCCTTAACAGGACATAGTTGAGGTTACTTCTCAATAGACCTGAGTCTCACTCTCTACTTGTATTTGATGTCCCCACTTCCTCGTGGCTTGTGCCAACTTAGCCTTTATTTAAGACACCTCAGGAGCCCTTTCCTCAGGCACCTTTCCTTCCCCAGGGAAGTGGGTTTAGAAACCCCTCCTCAGGGTCCCCACAGCCCCTCAGGCCCACCTCCACTGCTGCATTCACTATACTGCATGCTAAGTAGCTGTTTGTATGTCTTCCTTTCCACAGACTGTGAGTTCTTTGGGGGCAAGGACAATGGTATTATTTTCATATGTATCTGGAACACAATAAATATTTATTGAATTCATCTGAAGAAATTTGGGACTCAATTAAGTTCACTCAGATCTTTTTCTCAAACTTAGCCTTATGCTAAGGATACTAAAAACTTAAGAGATGTATCTGAAATATAAGACTTAAGAGTATAGGAAACCCGTTCTCCTCAGAGCAAGTAAAAATAAACAACAAACTGAAAGGAGGGGAAAAAAAAATCTCACATAGCTGCCTGCCGTGTGGTACAAAAGCATCAGGATGTGATAGTTTCTGACCTCTCTTCTGCTATGTTTAGTCCCAAAACCTAGGCCAGGTGGCTTCCCGAGTTTCTAGAACTTCATAAGTTTTTCTTTTTAAAAAGTATCTTCATCTTTATTAAACACTCACAGAATACTCTGGTCTCTCCAACTTCCATTTGAAAATACGATCCAGTATCTTTAAAAACCACTGTATTTTAAAGGACCTGGGAAAACCATACTAAATAGTTCTAAATTTAGTAATTCTCCTCCAGTAGGAAGCAGAATTTTGTTTCAAAAATGATTTCTCAGAAAAAAAGCCCAAACTTGAATTATACAAGGAAAAAAAAGAATCTTAAATATGTATGTCAATTTCCAAATCCATTGCCAATCTTCTTTTTTCTCTCTCTCTCAGAGTCTTGAAAAAACTTTTTGTGTTATGCCAGGAGAAACTGCTGGTGAAACAAGGGTGGGAAGAGAATTCATGCATGGCAGTTAGTAACAGTTGTGTAAATCTAGGGGTGAGACTGGTATTTCACAAATGTGAATCCTCAAAATTAATTTGCTAAAATGACCCAGGCCCTAGATTTTGTAAAACACATGGTTTATCCCAATCCTAATCAACGTTACCATTAAAAGTTTAAAACTTCAATAACATAAATAATGTTTAAGTCTGAAGACTATTTCCTTATAGATTTAGATGTATATTCAACTTTTAATTCTGTTTTTCAATATCAATAATATTCAAGCTTTATTTTTAAGCTACAGAATAATATTTTCAAAATAAATGTTATTGGGAAACTCAATTACAAATAGAGTAAGATCTGCTCTGGTTGAGGAAAGGGATGACCAGTGAGTGACCGGCTACTGAGGCCACTACTGTAGTAACATCACTGAATGAATCCCTAGGGTCTGGGGACCAAAGACACAAAACTAAGGCTCTATGCTAAGAAAAGAGAAACAGCAACAAGATGGATAATAGCTAAGGGATATACTTCTATTAATTAAATTTTAGTCACATCTTAAATGACATACAAAAAACTGTATAGAAAATATGAACTCTTATATGCTAAATAATGCCAAATACCTGAAAAGATACCAAAGATAGGAAATGGTGTTCTGCTGTCTGTTCTTTCCTTTCTAAAATGCTTTATTATTGGACCCTTTGTATTTCCAGTTCAAATTTGGTCTCCCTCAATGGTTTCAGAAGAAAAAGGCGAGAAAGCTTATACACAGGTGAAAAGGGAGAGACGCAAACACACCACATCTAATGTGCTAGATCATGGGCTCTGGAGCAAACTGCCCAGTTTTAACTCTGGCTCCAGAATCAATGATCTGAGTTACCTTGGGAAGTAACGTAACCTCCTTCATCCTTAGTTTCCTCGTCAGTACAATGTGGTTAAAGATATTACCTCATATGGTTGTGGTGAGGTTTAAAAAGACAGCCCATCTAAGGTTCCTGGCATAATTTCTGGCACATAGTATGTGTCCAAAAATGTTAGCTCTGATGATGTAAAGACAATGGTGGGGAATTCTCACTCTGACCTGAGCCTGTCTGATTCAAGCACATACATGCCTTCCTTAATATAATGATGTATTTGATTTTAACAGAAATTTTCAAATGGTGAAGGTCTGGCAATAAATGCCCTGTGGATAATCAAGAGTTGACAATATGTATTCTGAATCCTTGGTACAGGAGACCCTCATTTAACTGCAACTCAAGCTATCAGCAGTATCAAGCAACCAGCACAAACTGAGAGTCTACTGTATTTACAAAACTAAGGGATTGGAAATCATCAAAGTCAAAACTTAAGTGTTAATAGAAGCCAAAGAAGCTATCTGGGAAAATAAACAACCAAAAAACTAGAAATATTTCTAATTGTTCCAAACTCAAACTACAGAGAGATAAGATACAAGAATGAATCAGTCACAATAGGTGTCCGTGAATAACTAAAAAATTACAGGTGCCTGCTGCTACTTTAAAAGGGTAGCAAAAAGAGCTTCCCAAGTGCTCTATACATAAAAAAACATATGCTGCCTTCAGAGCCCCAAAGAGCCCCAGATACTAGCTATATAGCACAACAAAGAAACAAAGAAAATAAGAGTTCTCATGAGAACCACAACTTTGTGACTTCAAGACATTCAATCTTCACAAATACAAACAATATTTTAAAGCTTGTGTTTTTTCTTGTGTCAAAGCCTACAATATTTTAATTTTTATAGAACTCTTTCCAAACATCTACCCTGAAAATACATTCCTGAGATAAGGTCCATTTCATAAAATTTATTTCTATTCCATTTTCATTTGCTGATTTCCTTTAAGACTATAAAGGAAGTAAATTATTTCTGATTTTACATATATAAAGTTATTAATATGCATAATGCACCAAGAACTAAATTAGAAACTATTGTTCTGATTTAGAAATGGCTGACCTGATGTAAACAGAGGTCCTGTTAAGTCTCTTATATCAATTAATTTGTGATTGCAAGAAATACAGAACTAAAAAGACTCATTTTAAGGATAGCACGCTTGGGCTGTTGACAAAGCCATTAAACCTATGTCCTCAAACAGAGAAAAGAGATATGCTGGCAAAGAAAGGATAATGATTTACATTTAGATAGCAAAGGTATTTACTCTATTTGAATAATTCATATCACAAAACTTTTGCTTGATTATCTTTTAGGTATTTAATTCTGTTAGAAGGCAGAACCACACATACCAGGGTTCCTCTATAACAATTAAACTACATGAGGTAGAAAAATATTTTATCCTTTTGTCAATACTATTATATTTCACCCACCCCCACCCCCAATATCTACATGACTAGCCTTCATGAGAAGTTTATAATGTTTTTTTAAGGAAGACAGACAAACTCAAAAGCACTAAATTATTAGGATCAAAACCAATGGCAAAGAGAAATGAAAAAATAACTAAATATATGTGAAAAGTTAGAGAAGTAGAATAATTTTTTAAAGAAATGTAGAGAAATAAAGTAATTATTTCAAAGAAAGTCAATGAATTACTAAAATAAAAACTTCTGCCCAGTTTATGAGAGAAACAAACAAAACCACTCCTAGCCATAGCAGGTAGAGACCAGCAAGACATGTGACAATACTTAATCATGCCAGATGTTATTAAGCAAGTCACAGTCAGTTTTTAAATATTACCAAGTGATTAATTTTGAAATTAAAAAAAAAAAAAAAAGGTATTCAAGATTGGCCAGGGGAAAGCCCACACGAAAGGCACTTTAAAACAAACAGCTGTGTAAATAGCAGCAGCAGTCTTTTGAGGGTGACAATGGCAGTGGGGTGGGTGGACACCTGGGTGACAGTTATTAACTCTAAAAGCATTCATACTTTCTGTCCTTGTAAATCCACAACTAGGAATCTAGCCTGAAGAAATAACTAGAAATGAAAATAAGAATTTATACACAAGGAGGTTCTTTATACCATTACTGTTATTTGAGTATAGAAACTATTTAAGTCAGTGATCCCCAACATTTTTGGCATGAGGGACAGGTTTTATGGAAGACAGTTTTTCCACAGACTGGGCTGGGGATGATGGTTTCAGAATGATTCAAGTGCATTACCGGTACATTTATTGTTCACTTAATTTCTATTATAATATTTCTGTGTAGTCAAACCTCTCTACTAATGTTAATCTGTATTTGCAGTCACTCCAGCATTAATATCACTACCTCAGCTCTATCTCAGATCATTAGGCATTAGATTCTCATATAAGGAGCATGCAACCTCCCATGTGCAGTTCACAACAGAGTTCAAGCTCCTATGAGAATCTAATGCCACCACTGATCTGACAGGATGCCGAGCTTAGGCGGTAAATAGAATGATGGGGAGCAGCTGTAAATACAAATGAAGCTTCACTTGCTCACCTACTGATCCCCACCACCTCCTGCTGTGTGGCCCAGATCCTAATACCTCCTTCGGTGTGGTCAGGGGTTGGGGGCCCTTGATATAAGTAATAGGAAATGGCTAAAGAAATGCTAGTTTATCTATAAAATGAAATGTTAGGTAGCTATTTAAAAGTAACCTTAATCACACAGGAAAATTCTCATATGTAAATGTAAAAAGCAAGCTATTAAAAAAAAGCAGTAAATATACTATAACTGCAATTTTTTAATGGTAGTATGAATATGAAAAAAAGACTAGAAGAAATCCAACACTGTTTTTCACTGTTAGGTACATTTATTATTCCTCTTTATCCTTGTATACACTTTTTACAATTCTCAAATGTGAATTAATTTGTTTTTCTATTAGAAAAACAATAGTTTGTTTAAAAAAATAATTAGAATTTAGGTTATCACTGACATTTACTCTTCATGACTTAATCACCTTAAATATTTTTGAAAGACATATCTTTTTTATAGAATCAGAAATTGTGAAATACTATAAGACTATCCAAAATTAATCCTGATTCATAATTATCTTATTCTTCGAGCTCTCTGAGGAACAGAACACTACCTTTGTTAAAAAAAAAAAAATACAACAACAACAATAAGAACCCATAAAACACCAAACATCCTTAGTACCAAGTTTTTCTTTATAGCCAAATAGAAAACTCTCAAACAGCTGTGGGAATAAAAATCAGTATCCTCTTATCATTTAATAGAAGCAGAATACCCTCAAGTACCTTCCCTCCTTCCTAATCTGTGAAGACTGACTTTAATGAATTAGCAACACAATTAGATTAAGAGAAAACTAAAAGGCAGTCATTAAAAAAATTTTCTTAGTGTTGATTAGTAGAGTATTAACACATTCATCAATATAGCTATGCCTTATATTCTCACTCTAAAATAAGATATCCCCAACTAAGTGATTATTAAAAAGTTTAAGCTTTTTAAGTATCATAAAAGATGGCCCTTTTCTTATGGCTGCTTCAGTATCAACTGCTAATACTGTGGGCCCAACTTACTTCTCCTAACTGTTCTCTATAGCATTTTGATTTCTATTACCTGAAGCTCCCTCAGAACCTTTTTAAACTCAATTGACTACTACTTTTCATTGCCATAGTCAGTCCTTTCTAGACCCAACCCATCCTCAGGACACTTCACAATACCACTGCTCCAAAATGTCAACTGGTGGGGAAGCCAGGATGTGTTAAGCGCTCACTTTGCAGTGCCGGGACCCAGGATTGAATCCCAGCCCCGGCCTATGCAGATCCATGTGCTGAACTGGGGAGTTCCCCCAGTTCAGTTCTCTCTCTGTCTCTGTCTCTGTATCTCTCTCTCTCTCTGTCAAAAAATAATATTAAAAAATAAAAATGTCAACTGTTAACACAGAAAGGAAAGTAGCCTCTCCTCTCATACCAGTGATAATACCAGCAATTCTGCCTGTACATTCTTTCTTCTTGGGAGAAAGATTATAGATGTGGAGAAAACTTTCTCCACTGACATTTTCTCCACTGACAGATGACAAAGTAACTTTATCAAGTAGTTAATTAGCAAGATTATTTAGCTGTTTACCCAAAAATAACTTCTCAAGACATGCTTTCATTTTCTTTATCCACTCATTTTTCAAACCTTGAATATGCAGCCTTTTCTCTGCATTCTTAACATTTAAACTTAGCATCTCAAAAATTTTTTTATGTAATTAGAATTAGGAAATATAAATGAACAAATATATAGATGTATCTATAGTATATGATTAGTAAATCACCATCTATGACATTTTGGTACACAGCATTTCATATTTTCTTTATGGATTTATATTTGTTTTTATTTTTAAATTAGTATAATGGTTTTCTTTTTTTTATATCTTTTTATATTTATAGAGAGTAATTATTTTATCTTCAGTGCATATTTATTTTTATTTTACTTTTGACAGATAGAGAGACAGAGACAGAGACAGCTAGAGAACCGAACTGTGGGAACTCCCCAGTTCAGCATGTGGGTCCGCCTGGGCCGGAGCCGGGATTCGATCCTCGGTCCTCGGGGCCTCAAAG
>PVKE010032177.1:0-18624 GCA_004027555.1 Craseonycteris thonglongyai
TTCAGTGCATAGTTATTTCTATTTTACTTTTGACAGATAGAGAGAGAGACAGAGACAGAGACAGCTAGAGAACCGAACTGTGGGAACTCCCCAGTTCAGCATGTGGGTCCTGCCTGGGCCGGAGCCGGGATTCGATCCTCGGTCCTCGTGGCCTCAAAGCGAGCGCTCAACCCGCTGAGCCGTCCCGGCTTTCCCCTATAATATCTTTAAAATATACATTTTTTTAGTTAAGGGATTATGTATTAGAATATAAATATTCAATATGATTTGATAAGTAAATTCAAGTATTTTATACTCTGCTGCCTAAAGTCATTTGGCCTATTTGTGGGATAGAGGGAGAGAGAGGAAAGGACATTCGCCTAGGGGGGAAAGGAGCAGAGATGAGATAATCATGAATTTTGAAGCTATATGTGTATCACTGCTGTTAACAAAACCTTGCAGTCCTGTTTTAATGGAGGCTTGTCTTGGTGGAGCATCAGTAGCATTTGACAGAGTCAAGAAGAAAATAGGACTTACACATGTAGATGTAAAGAGATGGGAATGGAAAGTTTAGGAATTAGAGGAAAAAGAAGAGAAAAATTCTAATGCCAGAAATTTTAAACCAGTAAAGTAGTCTGAAGAGTAGACATAGAAGTTTCCAGGCAAGTGGATCAATTAGAGAACCCCTGTAATAATTATCAGAATTCCCAACAGTTGGGTTGGATCAAGTCACATCAGTCTACTTCTTGGATTACCATGAGTTTGGGAACTTTCTTGCAATTTTAACAAGAACACTTGATAGCCTATTGCCCAGCAGGATTACCACCAGGCCGGGTCATGCATCTCCTCTACAGCTGAAGTCAAATCCTCACCCCCAATCCCCACAATACAAATTTGAGCAATGCTCTTGCTATTTTAAAGAAATAGAAAATGCTTAGGCTGGTGGCATACCAAGAAACTAGGTGATTGGATAGTGTCCAAACAATGCTAACAAATTTTGCTAGTTTGCCAGTGGCATATAGATGTGGCCATAACACCATCACACATTAATCAAATAATGTTATCCAAAGAAGAGTGATTCTGGAGATGGCCAGGCAGGTGAGGATGCAGTCAGTGGATGAGAGTTTTTCACTCTTCACCCAGTCAATGCAATGAACTATTACAATGAAGCCATCCCCCTACCTTCCAGTTACGATTACTTCTATTACTGCTATCAGAACAATGTTATCAATTCCAGATGGCATTTCCATAGAAGCAATCCAGAAAGTTAATACTATTAATAGGTTTCAATGAGTTTTTGCTGTCAAAATGTAAAATAATCTCCAGTTTGACACTTTTCACTTTTATATTAAAAATTCTCACACAAAAAAAGAAACTCAGATACCATCACACTTATCTTCATGAAAGACCTTTCTCTTTTATTTCAGTCATAGGTCTGAAATATGTGCAAGGAGAGCCAGTCTCACAGATTCTCAAATTAAACTGTAAATGTGCCCCCTCATCCCTGACTCTGGCAGCCATTTTCCACCTGTGAGGACATCTGGAAGAATAAACTCAGGTATGCAAACATGCAAATATAAGACATTTCTTTACACTGATTTCTGCATTCCTTTGCAAATGAAACTCAATACTATTTGAATTCAAATTTCTTAATTTTAATAGAGTTCTCTAAAAATAATCTCTGTAAAACAGGCATTCATGAATTCCATTTAATACAGCCCATAATATTGTAGATACTATTATAGACAAAATAAGTGGTAATAAAGAGAAGTAACATAAAGGAGCTCACAGAGTAATAAAAAAAAAAAAGCAATATTAAATTAAATGATTACTATTGAATGTGACAAAAGTTTGACCAAAATGCAATTGTAACAAAGAGGAGGGTGCTACAAAATCTATGGTCCATAGTTCGTTCTAGTTTCATGAGGACAACAATTGACTTGGGTCTGGAAGCTTTTTAGGATTTCTTAAAGAAATAGACAAAAAGGGAAATGAATTTTCAGAATGATGTAAAAAGCACATGAAGAAATACCAAAATCAGAGTTTTTCCTGAGGTATTACTCTGAATTTTTGAGCATTGTTTCCAATAAATTTATTGCTTATTTGATTCTGAATAAGCCATTACTAGCTGAGAGAATACCAATATTAAGAAAAAAATAAGGTCAAAAAAAGCAGGGAAAAAAAAGGCGGAGTGGGAGGGAGTTTCTCCTTTTTATTAATTATGCTTATGGTAAAATTATTTGTCTCAAAAATTAATTTAAAATATATTTTAGCTTGTTTTGTGCTTCAACAAATTGGTAATTTTAATATGATGCTTTTTCAACCTTGGTTGTAAGTTGGAATTACCTAGGGAGTTTTAAGTATATGTACTGTATTAGTACCGGTACCTGTGAGTCATACAGAGGGATTCAGACTTAATTGGTCTGGGACATATTGCTGACACTCACTGAGCACTCCTGGATGTGTGCTTTGTAGTGCCTCCTAAACCCAGGCAAAAACCTTTGTACTCACAAGCTGCAAATCTATGAAGACTCTCCGGGAAGAAGACAAGATTTTGCCCACTGGTCCTCATACAGAGCATTCCCCATTCAGCCAATTCTGACTCCAGTTGTCAAGGAACCCGTGTTGTGTTGGTCTCAGCCTATAAATGGTGATGCTATGATGCCTGAAGCACTCTCCTGGGCCCACATAAATTTCCTCACCAGGGCAGATGTAGTGTCTGGAGCAGACCTTGTGGTTCTTAGTCTGATTGCTAGACCCACCTCAGCAACAGCCATCAGGGAAACGTCAAAAAACAAGGTTGATTACTCACAAGTCCTGGAGGGTACATAGCATATTCAAGGCCATACAGGAAAGTCAGAGGTAAAGAAAGAGAAAGCGCAGACCTGGACTTGCTTCTGCCTTTATTGGTGTTGAGGGTAGGGTATGTAGAATTTTACAGGTTTACTCTTTGTGGGTGAATTTAAAACATAAGAGTGTGAATTAGGGCTCAGGAAGGCAAAAGTGGGGTCACTCAAGTGGTCAGTGATCTAGGTTGCGCAGGACTTCCTATATGGGGAACTTCATGAGTTGAAGCCACCTGGCTTCTTATCTATGGTAGGTGTTTTACTAGTAGCTGTGTCACACTGTTGGCAATATGTTTGTTCCAGATGAATGTCTTTGAAATGGAATCCTGAGCAATCAAACGTTTAATGTTAGGCACTTAGACTACATAACCTTAGCCACCAATTACCTCAGCAACCATGTAAGCTCCATGAGGGAAGTGTCTATTTTGTTGTTGACCACTGATCTATTTCTAATTCCTAGAATATGGAGGTCTTGAAACATAGTAAGCCCTCAATAACTACTTGTTAAATGAATAAGTGCTAGCTTAATTGGTAATCCTAGTGGGAGCACAGAAAAAAAGAAAATGAATAAAAACTCGACTTTGAAACCAGTAAAAACGCAAGAGAAGAAAGCAAACTCCTTAAAACTGGAGGAAATTTTGCAATGTATGTATGAACTCATGCAAAATTTCTGTACTGACACTGAAATAACCAACACTGCTCTTTAGTCTTTGTGGTTTTAACCAGAAGTCATAAAATCTTGCAGGTCTACTTCCAGCCTAGGGAGCTGGACATGGGTATAAAACTAGATTTTGTGGCAGGGAGCAAGAGGACCTAGACATCATGAATGTTTTCAGAAATACTCTGAAATGGTACGGAAGGAAATCTGAAAAGAGGACTCCACTGATTGGCTTGGTTTAGCAGCTGACAAAAGCCAGATAGATAGCAACAAGTCAGCCAGCAGATGCTTAGTGATTAAAGAATACTTGAATTCACAGTTACACTAAAGAAAAAACTCAAGCTAAATGATGAAATGACAAGTATAAAATCACAATTATCATATGCTATGAAATGAATTCAAAGACTGAGCTAATAATCACATCTTTAAAAATTTACATAACTACAAATCTGTCTCAGCTCCTGGGTTGAACTTCCTCTATGTTCTTCATTCTTTTTTTTTTCTTTAAGAATTATTTTTATTGTTTTTGACACAGAGAGACAGAGACAGAGGGCCCTCCCCCTTCTCCATAGTTGTATGTCATTTATTTTTCAATGTAGTTTTACTCCACAGGTGGGCATGAATTTGCGCAGCGCAGGAAGTAGGCCGGGGGGCCTCCCGCATGGGAGGCATGCCCCCAAGGGTTGAGGGCCTCCTACATGGGAAGCATGCCTGGGGCAGGAGTTGAACTGAGGGCCTCCCATGTGGAGGAACACCCTAGTGAGAACAGAATTGGGGGCACACCCTAGTTCAGCATATGGGTCCACACAGACTGGATATGATCCTTGGACCTGGGGCTGCAAGACAAGCGCTCAACCCACTGAGCCATCCCAGCTTGCCCCTCTTCATTCTTAAAGTGGTTGTGTTATACATTTATTATGAAAAAGTGTTAGTGTATGTATAATCATAAGATATATTATTTTTACATTTTTGACCAGGTTACCATTAATTAAATTTATGCACACGCTATAGTGACATTCCAAAATAATTAGTCTAAGTTTATAATGATGACTATAATTAAAGTCAGAACATATATGAACACTTATTTTATAATTATAGTAGAAAGAATGACACTTCCTCCAAGGGACAGTGAAAAAATACATTCAAAATTCTACTTTGGCTTAATTTTTTAAAAATCCTGACCTTTGAAGTGATATTGATTAATACTTACATAGTGATGAACTACTACTTATATGATGTCAGAAAGGTGATTCAACTCTTTTAGAAGATCTTATGAGCTTTTTTAATTAATGCTACCTTTTTTGGCTTGAATTCTTTCTGTTTCCTCTGTGACTTCTTCAGTGAAATAGAACACATGAACTTTCTATTTGACTCTTTCTATTGTGTTTGCCCTTCCCAAGCCCACATTTTAAGATTTCCCAATAGTCTCAGAGAATCCAGCAACAAATGTTCCCCTAGCTGGGATGATCTCTTATCCTACTAATAGCTAGCTTTTCTGTTTATTTGAAAGCTAAGAAATAATTAGCCTCCTGGTTCTTTTTGAGTCACAACTTGGAACTTTCATACATTGAACTTTGCAATGACTCCTTTGATAGTCACTAAATTAAATTATTGGTCTTTGTGTTTATTTAGGTAAAAGAGACCTTCATTTTTTTTTTTAATGTGCCCTAGCCTGAGAAACAATTAGCTGGGGCTAGGGCCACAGCTCAAAGGGACAGAGATTTCATCTTTCACAAATGGAGGGTATTTATAGGCCCAGCTTAATCACTCCTATCCATGAACATCCTTTCATGTTTCATTGTAGATTTTTTGTTTCACTTAGCATACTCCTTTAATTTTCAAAACTGAGAACTCCTCCTCCCTCCCCCCTTAGCAAGCATATCTCCTCTGGCATTTTCTTATAACAAACCAAAGACAGGACCAGTCTCACTTACTGATATCAACCCCCACACCAACAAGCAATAGAGAGAGTCTCCTGCTCAAAATAAAAATGGTTGGGCATTTCTTTAGTCTGAGGCTGTATTTATATTAATGTAAAAAAATTAAAAGTAAGACTTGAAAAACTATATAGTCTGTGACATAGGGTTTGGTGTACAATGAGACAAAAATGTTTGCCTATATATGTTTCTCAAATTCATCAAACAAGCTTTTCAGATTCATTTGTTCTTGTGAAGATTGGTCTTAAGGTAAGGTGATCAGACATCCCGCTTTTGGCGGGACAGTCCCAATTTTTAACAATTTGTCCTGTGTCCGCGGCATTTTAAAAAAGTCCCAATTTTTGGAAAGAATGCACGACAAGCTAGGGAACGGCGGGAGACAGACCAAATTTTTAATGAAGAACCCCTTACCCCCTGGTCAATGGTGTCCCGCTTTACCAATGTTAAAATCTGGTCACCTTATCTTAAGGTCCTCATAGATTGCTCTAGACAACATATCCAGTATCTTGAGTGACAAATTTGACAGTGACTGTTTGATGATGCAAAGACATCTTACAGGATGCCTCTGGTTCAGAGGAGATGGGGTCTAATCAAGATCTTGCAAGAAGCCACCTACTGACCCAGAGCAGATAAACCACCTGAGATGTGGAGGAAATGGGCATGCTTCTTTCTCAGAAATCAATATAGGTGTGGGTTTCTATCTGACATATACACTCATTAGGGTTTACAAAATCATGCTTGCTGTGCTTGGTTTATGTCTTACCTGATGCTGTCCACACTAGACCTAGGGACCAGAGATACAACTATTTCAGCAGTCAGAACAGGTTATTTGTTCCTCTCCTATAAATCACCTAGGTGAGCAAATTGAAACAAACAATGATTACACCCAGATTCTTAAAAGAAACATTTATTTGGTGGTGAGAGGGAGTAGTCAACGAGATCAGTGATAATCTCTGTCTCTGATATAGTCATATCAGTTATTCTTCTCCAGGCGGTATGAGACTGGTGATACATGTGTTGGGAGTGGTTCTTCTTGGATTGTGGCTTGGCTGCTGCTGAGTCCCCCACAAAGGCTCTTTTGATGGAGAAAATGGAGGTGCAGAGGTTGGTCTCACCTGCCACTCAAATATGCAGTTTATAATACATCAATTGCAATAACCCCAGCCTATGACTTGGTCTTGATTTTACCATGAATAGTTTTTGCTGTACTTCTTTGTCAAAAATAGGGCCCCCTTTCTTATATAGTTTTATCTCCTTAAGTTTGCCGTATAAGTATGGACTTATTCCTAGTTAGACATTTATTCATTTACCCCTAAGGCCCACTTATTAGAAGGAAGGGTTGCTCATAAGTTGGCTCAATTACTTTATCTTGCTTACCAAAGAAAAGTTTAGTAACACTAAAAACTAATGTTTATGTCATCTTATAAAGAGTACGAGATTATTTTTAAGTCACTTACATAAAAGAATATCTAACAGGGGATGCTGGGATGGCTCAGCAGGTTGAGTAATCGCTTTGTAACCCCAGCCATGCGGACCCATACCCCAGTTCAGTTCTTGCCTGGGCCCATGTGGGAGGCCCCTGGCCCAGTTCCTGCCCTGTGCAGCCCCTCACCCACCTGTGCAATGAAACTATATTGAAAATTAATGACATATAACTATGGAGACTGCTCTGGGCCTTCCCCCTTCTGTCTGTCTGTCTGTCTGTCTCTCTGTCTCTGTCTCTCTCTCTGTCAAAAATAAAAACAACAATAAAAATAAATCTTTAAAAAAAAAGAATATCCAACAAATTCAATATCTGAATCTAAATGTATTTATTGAGCTTCATTTACATATTACCTTTTATCAAGGCAAGATAATTACAGTGCTATTCTTTGGTTAAAAATTCTATGTAAGTTTCCAAAATAATATATGTACATATTATTATGTAAAATGTTCATTGCTTAGTAAAATACACACTATTTTTTATCATTAAAACAATTATTGGGGAGGCTGGGATGGCTCAGCAGGTTAAGCACTCACTTTGCAGCCCCAGGGACCTAGGATCAAATTTCATCCCCAGCCCATGTGGACCCATATGCTGAACTGGGGTGTGCTTCCCATGTGGGAGGCCCTCAGTTGGGTTCTTGACCCCCAGTTTGCCCCTGACTCAAGGAGGCGTGCCTCCCATGTGGGAGGCCCGAACCCAAGTTCCTTTCCTGCTCAGCCCGCGCCCACCTGTGTAGAACAAAACCATGTCAAAAACTAATGACGTAGGACTATGGAGACTGCTCTGGGCCCTCTCCCTTCTCTCTGTCTCTCTGTCTCTCTGTCTCTGTCAAAAACAATAAAATAAATCTTAAAATAAATCTTTTTAGGGGAAGCCGGGATGGCTCAGTGGGTTAGGCGCTCACTTTGCAGCCCCGGGGACCGAGGATCGAATCCCAGCCCCTGCCTGTGCGGACCCATATGCTGAACTGGGGAGTGCCCCCAGTTCAGTTCTCTGTCTGTCTCTGTATCTCTCTCTCTCTCTCTCTCTGTCAAAAACAAACAAACAATAAAATTTTAAAAAATCTTAAAAATTTTTAATAAATAAAACCATTATTATTATATCATTATTGTTATTAATACACAGAAGTACCACAGATGTGCTTGCAGTTTAATTCTCTAGAGATAGTGTGGGAGCACGGGAAACTTAATTCTGACATTATTCCCAGTTCGAGGAACAGCCCAGAGCAGTACTCTAACCTCTGGCTCCATGGAAATTAATTAACAATCTGCATATGCATCAACATTTAATTGCAGCTTCTTTCTTTGCTCTAACACAACCTAAAGAATACATCAAAGGTAAACCTTAAAAAAAAAAATTTTGTTTTTAAAGAATTTCATTACCTATGCATATATAGCATCTGTACAATATTATAAATCCCTAAGATCACATTTAAAACTTTATAGCAAACTTTTCCACCCTTAAATTTATTTACAATAGGCAGCTACCTATCTAAATTTAAATTATTATAGTAAAAACAGTGCTATATATATATTATGCACATCCATAATTTACACTAAACATAGTGTGCTGTTATAAATTTTGCTTTCAATGTAGTTATGATATTTTTATAGTAACAATATGAGTGTGATTTTGAATTAAGGAATAAATTCTAAATATCTTTAATTCTACTACATAACATGATAGAAATATCTATTTCTACCACTCTGGAAATGTATATTACCTATGCTGCAATTTAACAAAATGAATAAATTCCTAGATACATCAAAATGTTTATGAGTGAGGGTTTCAAAGTAATGTTAGTGTTATAAGCATGTTTCCAATTTCTACTTAAAGATAACTTATTATATTTTGCATTGCAAATATTATTTTTATTCTCAAACATCTCATTCCCTTGTTATCAATAAGACCCTCTAAGAACAACAATGCGATGCTTTTTCATTCAAACACTGTTAGGCTTTAAGCTATGAGGTCATGTTTTTTCCCATCTGTGACTTTAGTTGCTCAATTAACTTTTCTGTCAACATTTTATATATCTTGTACCTAGTCAAATTTGTAATTCATCTTCCCCAACATGAGTTTCAATTACATACATCTTTTGCATATAAATTAAATAATTCAGATTATCTTTGAAAGAATATTGGTAACTAATGTTTTAAACAAAAATGACTACTTTTAAAATTATACTGACTAACAATGTGTGGATTGTCAACAAAAACAACCTGTTTTAGAGAAAAATTTAATTATGCTCAACAATACTTAAAGGAACCCAGAAGGAAAAAAAAAACAACAAACCTATAGAAGTGAAAATTAATCCTTAAAGTCTCCTCATTAAGTTATTATCTTTTAAAACACTATGGAAAGTTATCTGTAAAACTGTTTAACAGATTTTCTCTTTTCAAGGGGCTTTTAAGATGCCATAGTACTTTCAAAGCTGTCTGTCTTAACTTGCTGTTTCCCAGTATCAAAATAAGGGGGTGTCCACAGGGAAAGATATATTGTGTTAACATGATAAACTTCACAAACTTGTTGTTCTGAAGTATAAAAAATATCCAACTTGACACTTGGGTTGAAAAGAAATGAACTATAAAGAGTAAGAGGAAAGACGTCACCATTTTTATGGCCCTTTTATGAGCCTCTGTGCTGGAGTCCCTTGAGCCCAGGGAGTTGAGCTGCAAATTTTTGATGTGTCTTACCAAGGATAGAAATAAAAGGACCAATGAGGTCAGAGACAAAACAACAGGGAACAAATAGGTTAAACTAAGAAGAGCCAGGGTTTTAAAAAAAATTTTTTTACCTTCGTTTATATATATAGTCATATTACTTTGATCTATTATATTGACTTTTAAGAAGTAATCATTAAATGCTTCTAGCAATAGAAAGTCTAAAATTAGAAAGAACGAAGAAATTACAAGAATCATAAGAACCACTTTGTTCATTCTCAACTTCAGCCAGAGGAAAAGGGAGTGGGAGAAGTGAGCTATCTTAAGGAGGTACAAAATGCTTAGGCAGGTAGCAAGCCAGGTAGTCAAGTGATTTAATAGTCTCCAAAGCAAAGTAATCGGTTTTGCTAGTTTATGAGAGTAATATCCATATAGAGTTTGTCCCATCATAAGGGTTTCAAACAATGATACCAACAACTGGTTGATTCTGAAGATAGCCAAGCAGGTGAGGATGAAGTCAACTAAAGAGATATTTTGGTTCTTGACCCATTGAGAGCAGTTGACCAGTCCAATGAACACATTCCCCAACATTCCAATCATGAATTCTGCTATTGACAGTATCAGAAAGATTATATTCAATCCAGGGAGCATTTTCACAGAAGAAAATCCAAATTTCTAAAACTATATCTTATTGATAAATTTATAATCAAACTGTTGCAGAATTCGCATCCATTTATGATACATATCTTCATTGCTTTTGTTGCAGTTCCATTCTTAAGTAGAACCTCTTGCTGTTGGATACAGTTTCATAAATACTTAAGGAACTCTGTGCTCTTATTGTGATTCTGAATTTAATCCTGAAAGATCTGCTAAGGTATGTAGTCTCACATACATTCATGAAAATGTTTTTATTTCTTTTAGAGAGCTACTAATTTCCAAACCAAATAGTTTGTGTGTCCATTTATCTTTGGCATAGACTGAAATTTTCCACTCATGGTAATGGCTAAAAGGTTAAAGTCAAATATGTTAGCATGCAAATATGGACCAGATTCTTTTTTACTGATTTGTACTTTCCTCCTCACCTGAAATACTGTACTATTTGGATCCAAATATTTTAGTTGTTCTTCAAAGAAAGCTTTAGAGATAATCTAAATAATTTATTTATTATTCAATAAACATATTTTGTAAGTGTCTGCTATGCATCAGACCCTTTTCCAAATGAATATAGGTTACTACAAAAAAAGGAAAATATTGGGAAATCTATAAAATAGTGAAAACACAGAAAGAAACAATGAGATAAAATGTAATGTGAACACAGAAAAGGTAACTACAAATATTACTGTCAAGGAGAGAAAGGGAAGTGATAATTGCTGTGGATTTTGAAGGCACTCAGAAATTCATGAGAGATACTGGCTAGTCATATTTTGGACTAATCAAGCATTTATACAAAAACATCAAAAATCAAACAACTTTTTGAAAATTGAAGTCCTCTGATAATTTACTGCAGTTTCCATCTAAATATTCCTCCAATATCTCAGAGTAACATATTTATAATTAGATATATTCCCCTATTTTGCTCTTTATCTTTGTACTTGTCCTATTTATTTTAGCCAGAAATATAATGCTATCAATTCATCCTTAATAGACTGAAAATAGGTAGAAAACCATTTCAGATAAAATAAAGAAATAGTAGACAAAAGTATCTATTCTATATTTTAGGAACAATGATTTTGACAAGAGCTAATAATGCATCCGAAAGGAACTCACAGTTATAAACTTTGGGTCTTGGTGTGTCGGCAAACAAATACTCACTCCATTGTTGATATTGAGTTCAAGTCTTACCAAACAGCATGCAAAACAGAAATAAATGAAATCATCAAAAATCTTGACCCTTTTCAATGTTTCTGTCATGTTCCTTGATTAATTCTATTAATTAAATTTTTGAAGTGTGTATTTCAAGAACTATTATGTGTAATGAACTACTGGTAAATTCTTTTCTGTAAATTATTTAAAAATTTTTTAAATTATTTAAGATTATTTTAATTTGGGAAAAATATTTAAAATTACAGGAAGAAAATAAAAAGGAAAGGCAGGCAGGCAGAAAGGAAGGAAGGGAAGAAGGGATGAGGGAAGGAATTTTTTAGATAAAGCAAGGCTGATTGAAGATAAATGAAGAAATTTGAGGAGAATGATATCCTTGACTAGATTAATGTCTAGAGATGGAGAGAAACTCATGGCTATGAGAGCACTTAGGACATAGAGTCAATCGGGCTTGGTGATGGATTGGGGGCTATAGAAATGAAGAGAAGCTGGCAGTGACATTACATTTCTTTTGCACCTGGATGCATGGAGTGCTGTAACCTGAGGGAATCGCTAAAAGGAGAGCAGGTTGAGAGGCCAAGGGGTAGGAGAAAGAAAAACAGATGGAAGATGATCAGTTCTGTTTTGCACATTTTGCAATATCTGTAAGTCATCTGAGTGAAAAGATGAATTAGGCATTTGGGTATTTGTTGCTGCACCTCAGAAAACGAATTTGGACTACTAGCAGAAATTTGGGAGTCATCAGCATATACTTGATTCCATAAATATGATGAACTCTAAGGGCCCTGAGGAATGCCAGAGAATAACAAAACCAAAGAAAAGACTAAAAAACCATCAGGTGGAGGAGAGAAACCAAGAGACTAGATTTTGAAGCAACAAAGAGCAAGGAGTGGTACAAGGATAGGGAAATTAGTAGTACTTCCTGATATTAATGAAAGGTCACTTACAAGGTGATACCAAGAGGGCCCTTAATTAACATAGCAAGAACAGTGAATCAAAGCCAAACTGCCATAGATTACATAGTCAATGAGATCTCAATAATGAAGCATTGGAAAGCCAATTAATGTAATAACACATTAACAGATTAGAGAAGAAACACCAGGGGAAAAAAGTCTGATACAATTCTATATCTATTCATAACAAATGTTCTTACCAAACTGGGAATAGAATAAAGTATTCTTTTTCCTGGTTAAAAAAAAAGAAAGTTGTCTACAAAATCTAGAACAAATATTATACCTATCTATGACAAATTGAAATCATTCCACATGAGTTTGGGAAAAATCAGCCATAAGCATCTTATGTCTAGTTTTTGCATGTTTTCACCAATACTGTAAGGCAAGAAAATGACATAGAAGATATAAGATTAGAAAGCACAAAACAAAATTGTAATTTTCACAGATATTGAGATTACATACAAAATCCAAAAGTATTATTAATACACTATTAAAATATGATCATGGTACAACCACGATGGAAGGCAGTATGGAGATTCCTCAAAAAATTAGGAATGGAATTGTCATACAATCCAGCAATCCCTCTACAAAAACACATCAAAAATCCTACCCAAAAAACCTGAAAACCTTAATCCACAAAGATATATGTACCTGAATGTTCATCACAGCATTGTTCACAGTGGCCAAGTCATGGAAATAACCAAATTGTCCTTTGATAGATGACTGAATAAAGAAGTTGTGGTACATTTATGCAATGGAATACTACACAGCAATAAGAAAAGATGAAATACAGCCATTTGTGACAACATGGATGGACCTTGAAACCATCTTATTAAGCAAAATAAGTCAGACTGAAAGAATTAAGAAACATAGGACCTCACTTATAGGTGGAATATAAAACTGAAAGTAACAAAGAAACAAAAACTTATGGACATAGTCAATAGTTTGGTGGTTACCTGAGGGTAAGGGGGAGGGAGGAGGGCGAGTTGGTGCGGGGGGGAGGCGGGTAGTTGGGAGCTAGCACCAGATATGTGGTGATGGAGGGAGAGCTGATTCTGGGTGGTGAGCACATAATGCAATGCATAAATGATGTGATATAGAATTGTACACCTGGAAACTATGTTGCCAACCAATGTCACCCCAATAGATTTGACAATAAAAAAATAAAAATAAATAAAATATGATTATTTGGGGATGCCAGGATGGCTCAGCAGGTTGAGCACTTGCTTTGCAGCCCCAAGGTCAAGTCCCAGGTCCAGTCCATGCGCTGAACTGTGGTGTGCTTCCCATGTGAGGGGACCCTCAGTTCAGTTCCTGCTGGGGCAAACTTTCATTTAAGAGGCCCCTGGCTTACCCTTGGCTCACAGGGGCATGCCTCCCATGCAGGAGCCCCCAACTCCCCACCCTGGTTCCTGCCTTGTAGGGCTCCATGCCCACCTGTGTGGAATGAAACTATGTTAAAAAACTAAGGACATACAACTATGGAGACTGTTCTGGGCCCTCCCCCTTCTCTCTGCCTCTCTTTGTTTCTGTCTCTCTCATCTCTGTCAAAAACAATTAAAAAATTAAAATAAAAACAATAAAATAAATCTTTTAAAAATATGATCATTTATCAAGGTATGTGATCTGGACACAAATAAATATGCAAAATCTGTTCCATTTCTTTTTTTTTAAACTTTTATTTTTTTATTTTATTGTTTTTGACAGAGAGAGGGAGAGAGAGAGAGAGATACAGAGACAGAGAGAGAACTGAACTGGGGGAACTCCCCAGTTCAGCACATGGGTCTGCACGGGCCGGGGCCGGGATTCGATCCTCGGTCCCTGGCACTGCAAAGTGAGCGCTTAACCCACTGAGCCATCCCGGCTTCCCCCTGTTCCATTTCTTTATACCATCAACAAACATTTAAAATGAAATAGTCTTTAAAGGATGAAATTACCACAATTCCAATATTAAGTATCTAAGAATAAATCACAAACAGTATGCAAAACCTTTATTGAGAATATTAAAATATTTAAAATGGTGTTAGCATTTTTGATTCATATAATTAGCTTGTAATTAACACATGGTGGATATAATCAAAATCTCTCTATATTTTTTTTTTTAATTTAAACAATTATCACAGTTTTCCATTTTAGGTATGTTATCCAAAGGGCATTAAATTCTCTGACTGTTGTTTTTTTTGTTTGTTTGGTTTTTTAAGGATTTATTTTATTGCTTTTGACAGAGAGACAGACAGACAGACAGAGACCGGGGGTGGGGGGGGGTGGGGGGAACAGGGAGCCCAGAGCCGTCTCCATAGTTGTATGTCATCAGTTTTTGACCGGTGAGGGTGGAGGGCTCAGGGCAGGAACCAGGCCAGGGGCTTTCTGCATAGAAAGCACACCCACCATGAGCTGGAGAACAAATCTGGGGCCTCCCACATGGGAAGCTTGCTCTGTGGAGAACCGAAATGGGGGTCACACCCAAGTTCAGCATATGGCTCTGCACAGGCGGGGCCGGAATTTGATCCTTGGACCCCGGGGATGCAAAGCCAGCGCTTAACCTGCTGAGCCATGCTCACTTCCCTTTTGACTGTACTGTTGAATACTACAAGGGCTGTCCAGAAAGTATTCAGCCATGTAACATGAAAAGTATAGGTATCTGTAACTGGATTTTTTCTGGACAGCCCTTATGTGTTGAATTTTCCTACTCAGTATCTAGATCATGGATTTTTCTCAAATCTAAAAACAATTACTTCTAATATAGTACTGGCATCCTATCTCCATGAATACCAGCGCTGTTCCTTTCACCTACTCTGGTCACTTGATATCTTTTTTCTTTTTGTCATAGCTATAAGCTCCAATTGTCTCTTGTTTGCTAAAATGCAAATACAGACAAATATTCTGTCACTCTTTTTGCATTGTCTTTGCCTAACAAATTTGTCTGTATCTTTAGCTGTGGAAGATAATCAAAGCAAGAATTGGCAGGTTTTAAATTTTAGAAGTCAACCTAAGTGTATCTTCATCCAAGTATGTAAGAAAAAATATTGATCAGAAAATTGTCCAAACATACTTAATAGTTTAGTGGTTACTTGAGATTAAGTGGGGAGGGTGGATGTAGAGGAGGGAGGGGGAGCTAAATATATGGTGATAGAAAGAAAAAAAGAAAAGGAAAGAAAAGAAAGAAAATGGTCCGGATGAAGAATGGGGTTTGTGGCATGCCCTAAAGTCTGCCAGTAAGCAGAGTTATTTGACCATTGACAAATATATGTAATTGTATTGCTCTTCAGTATTTATTTTCTGTTTTGTCCACAAGTATCCAAAGAATCTATATCTGAAGCATTACTAGAGTCAAGGTGTAAAACAGGGATACTACTATCTATAAGTCTAAGAACTGAACCCTAAAGGAAACGTAACTTGTCAGAACTTGCCACTCTTATGTTATCATAAAGGATGCTTGTACTAATTAGAGTGGTTCTTATCAAGACTTAGAGTTGTAACTCATATTTTATATATGTCCACTTGCTCAGGTATGTTGTGTTTTTTTTTAATAGCAGAATGGTTTTAGAAGCCAAGAAATTAGTTGAGAAGAACTCAAACAATATTTGTTGGGAAAATTATAAACAGTTTCAGTTATGTATTTTACTAATTATAAAAATAATCCTAGCAACAGTAATAATAATAATTGGTAGCATTTTTAGAACTCTTACTATATGTTTTGGTAAAGTGATTTACTTGCATTCATGTACACATTCAGCTAAGAACATATGCAAGAATATTCATAGCAATGTCCATACTGTAAATCAATATAAATAAAGAAAAAAACTTTTATGAAGTGAAACATGGATGAATCTCACAAACACAAACATAGAAGTTTCTGTATCCATTTTTTTTTAAGATTTATTTTTATTGTTTTTTCACAGAGAGACAGACAGAGAGAGACAGAGAGAAGGGGGAGGGCCCAGAACAGTCTCCATAGTTGACAGCATTAGTTTTCCATATAGTTTCATTCCACAGGTGGGCACGGGGCTGCCCAGAACAGGAACTGGGCCGGGAGCCTCCCACATAGGCCCCGGCAAGAACTGAACTGGGGGCACACCCCAGCTCAGCATATGGGTCTGCCTAGACCGGAGCTGGGATTTGATCCTCGGGCTCCAGGGCTGCAAAGCAAGCGCTTAACCCACTGAGCCATCCCAGCTTCCCCCATATCCATTTTTATAAAGAGGCAATACTAACTTTTGTGCTATAAATCAGGATAGTGTATACCTTTAAGATGGATGGCAATACTGATTAGTTAGGGACATGAAGGGAGCTTTTGGGATACTGGTGCATGTAGTCCTATTTGTCTTCTGTAAAACAACTATAACACTGCTTTGAAGGTTTGTTCTGATGATTAAGTGAGATAATGTACAAAAAGTATATAACAAACCCACAAATATATGGACAGATAATATTTGACAAAGTAGCAAAAATATACAAAGGAGAAAAGAAAGCCTCTTCAGTAAATGGTGCTGCAAAAGTTGGAAAACCACATACAAAATAATGAATCTGGACTGCGAACTGTCACAATACACCAAAATTAACCCAAAGTGGATTAAAGACCTCCACATAAGACCCGAACCAATAAAATTCACAGATGAAAACATAAGTACTAAACTTATAGACCTTGGGTTAAGAGAGGACTTTATGAACTTGACCCCAAAAGCAACGGAAGTAAACACAAAAATAAATCAATATATCAAACCAAAAGGCTTCTGCACACCAAAAGACACTGTCAACAAAGTAAAAAAAGAAACCAAATGAATGGGAGAAAATATTTGTAAACATTGCCTCTGAAAAGAGGCTAATATCTAATATATATATATGCGTATATATATATATATGTGTGTGTGTGTGTATATATATATGTATGTATGTGTATATATATATATATACACATACATACATATATATATACACACACACACACATATATATATATATATACTGATACAACTCGACAGCAAAAAACAAACAATCCAATTTAAAAATGGGCAAAAGACCTCAACAGACACTTCTCCCATGAAGACATACAAATGGTCAACAGATACATGAAAAACTTCTCAACATCACTAGCAATTAGGAAAATGCAAATTAAAACCACAATGAGATACCACCTCACACATGTTAGAATGGCTATAATCAACAAGACAAGGAATAACAAGTGCTGAAGAGGCTGTGGAGAAAAAGATCCCTCATACACTGCTGGTGGGAATGTGAATTGGTACAACCACTATGGAAGACAATATGGAGACTACTTAAAAAATTCAAAATGGAATTGCCATATGACCCAGCAATCACTCTTCTGGGTATCTACCCAAAAAACCTGAAAACCTTAATTCACAAAGATATATGTACCCCAATGTTCATCGCAGCACTGTTCACAGTTTCCAAGTTGTGGAAACAATCAAAGTGTCCTTTGACAGATGACTGGATAAAGAAGTTGTGGAACGTTTACACAATGGAATACTACTCAGCAATAAGAAAAGATGAAATACAGTCATTTGTCACAACACAGATGGACCTTGAAACCATCTTATTAAGCGAAATAAGTCAGACTAAAAGAATCAAGAAACATAGGACCTCACTTATAGGTGGAATATAAAACTGAAAGTAACAAAGAAACAAAAACACATGAACACAGTCAATAGATTAGTTGTTACCTGAGGGTAAAGGGGATGGTGGGTGGGAGTTTAGGGAGGGTGGGGGAATAGAGAAGGGGCATCAAATATGTGGTGATGGAAAGAGAGCTGATTCTGGGCGGTGAGCACATAATACAATGCATAGACAATGTAATGTAGAATTGTATACCTGGAACCTATGTAATTTTTATCACCCAATGTCACTGCAATAAATTTAATATAAAATAAAGTGTATAGCACTGTGCCTTGCACATACTGAGTGTTTAATAATCAGTCTCAATCTTGTTTTAAAGTGGCCTTTTTCTTTATGGACAGATTATTTTTGATAAAGGATCAAAAAATATACTGTGGGGAAAAGAAAGCCTCTTTAGTAAATGGTGCTGGGAAAACTGGAAAGCCACATGCAAAAGGCTGAAGGTGAACTGCGATCTCTCTCCATATACCAAAATTAACTCAAAATGGATTAAAGACCTCCAAATAAGAAAGGAAACAATAAATCGCATAGAAGAAAACATTGGCACTAAACTTATGGACCTGGGATTCAGGGAGGACTTTATGAATCTGACCTCAATGGCAAGGGAAGTAAAAGCACAAATAAACAAATGGGACCTTATTAAGCTA
>PVKE010032178.1:0-18623 GCA_004027555.1 Craseonycteris thonglongyai
TAACTGTAGAGATTGAGCTGGGGCTAGGGTTAGGTTTAGGGTTTAGGTTAGGGTTCATTTTAAGGGTAAAAATAATGCTCAGTCCTGCTCACCTCACAGGACCATCTGAGGGTAAGGTGAGCTAAGCAAAGTAATTAGGTAATATTTCTCTCCTAGATTTCTGGGGGAGGGGGAGGTTGCATACAGATGACCTCCAATGAGCTCAGTGCACCTAACTGAGGCTCTTAAAAAGGCCCGAACTAAGTCTCTCTGTCTTCAAAGCCTTGGCCTGAAATAATATACACTGTCCTTGCTTGAAGGCCATATTGTGTACTATGTCCTGTTCTTAACACTCTATGAATGTTAGCTCACATGAACCTGAAAAAAACAAACACATATGAGAAAGGTACTTTCTCCTCATTTAAGGAAACTGAAGAAATTGTCAACACAATTGCAAGAGATGGTGTCTTCATGTCTCTTCTCTTGAATCTAGAAAGACCTATGACTGCCTAACCAATACAACATGACAGAAGTCAGGGTTATAATCCTAATAATGGGTCATAAAAAGCAATGCAGCTTCCAGCTTGTCTTCTAGACCCTATAGAGTTCCCATATGGAGGCCGAGCAGCAATATGAGGATTGTGACCAACCTAAAGTTGCCATGATGGGACAAGGCCAAGCCACATGGAGAGGCCCCAGGTAGGTGCTCTGGTGAAATGGCTAGTCCTCCAGTCAGCCCAGCCCAGGAAATTGCAGTTTTGGGAGGACTCTGAAAGTCTCTAGCCATAAGTCACCCTCAGGCTTTAAGTCCTGCCCTTGGAGCCCAGCCTCAGCCACCATGAAACAGAGGCAGCCATCCCTGCTGTTCCCTGTCCGAATTCCTGGCCCTCAGAATTCATAAGCAAAATAATGTTGTTGGTTTAAACCACTACACATTGGGGGGTAATTTGTTACATAGCAATAGTAACTGAGACAGAAAACAAAGAGAGGTTTAGGCCTAAGGTCACAAGGCTCATAGTTTGAAAAGCCAGATGGCCAGGCTTGTGGCTTCAATACCCATGCTCTTAATTACCCATGCTTCAGAGAAGTGATTGTGTCAATATACTGGGATGTTCATTGAATGGTTGAAAAAGAGGTCTGATCAATAGTGATTATTATTAATGACAACAACTATTTTGATCGACTTCCATAAACATACAAATATTTAAATTGTAAATTATTTAAATGTATTTATTTATACAAATCAACAAAAAAGAATTATTTATTTCAATTATTCTCATATAACACCTCATAGACAATAACTGTGCTTTCAGGAACTGTAAACAGTGATACAATGCATGAACTCTCTCCAATCCAGCCACATCTAGATGGAGAAAAGGATTCACCTATTAATGTCAAAGCCAGTTAAGTGTCTAAACCCAAATTCAGACTTTTCTAAGATAAAGTGTGGTCTTTATTCTAGAATAAAATGAAGAATCCTGTTTCTATTTTTTAATATCCTTAGCACATCATACATTATAGTATAGGGCACCATAGTAAAAAACCACCAACCACATTAAATGGCAGTAGGGTCATGAATAAACCCAATACACACCTGACTCAATATTATCATCTAGGATGTTAAGAGCGAGCCTGATCCTCTCTGTACTCCAGTCCAACAGCAAATAACAATGCATTACCACAATCTAAAAAGGAAAAAATAAATAAAAACTCTCTCACTTCCCTTTATTTTCTCAGCCACCGTGATTCATGGTTTTTTAACTTCCCATGAGCTAGTGGGGGATCCTTATCACTGCATTAGCACTGGTTTCTCAGAGGAACCTGTCAGTTGATGATATTTAAAGGGCATATGGCCAAGATGTGTGAGCCTCAGACTGTAGAAACCTCATAGTCTTCCAGTATAAACATCTTTTCCCCTTAATCCAAGGAGATCATATTAATTCAGCCACCCTTATTTAGTCACTTGACAACTGAGGCACAAGACACTGGGACATTGATTGCTCCAGTCTTGTTTTGTGAATATCTGCTCATAACTTATTTCGCTTTCACCACGCCCTCTACATGGAGTGTCCTCTGTACCCAGACTTCTCTGCTGGTCCAAGTTCTGCTCCTTTTGTATGGCCAATTTTAGGCACAATAATTTTCACCCAGCATCCCTTTTCAAAATGCCTTTATCTTCTGAAGTACAGCAACATTTACTCTAGTTATTGTCTGTCTGTCATTTTTCATGTAACAGGTGTCATGTGTCATCATAGCAACCTTCTTCCCTACACATATGACAAGCCATGTGAGGAACAGAGAGCCATCTGAGATTCTACAGTATCACTGGGGTTATGGGGTTGGTACTACAGAAGAGAGGATCAGGTGAAGAGATAAAAAAAGAAAGACATGATTCTGGCTGTTATAGTTGATAGATGATGGCCAAGTCATTTTTCGTGTTTAAAACTTAGTTTCCTTTTCTTTAAAAAACTTGATTTGGGCAAAATGGCCTCTGCATCCCTGTGAGTTGTACATGGAGGTCCACTACTAAATGTGTGAGCTGCAAAAAAAGCAATTCTGTGCTTTAGGACTGCATGTTGATTAGTTAACACGTACTATTAGAGATAAGTGCTGAAATCTCAGTGACTTAGAAAATGAGTAGATTTTTTGTTTGTGTTCAGCCTATTCTGTAGCAGCAGCTGGGCTCTGCTCCACATGGCCAGTCAGGGGCACAAACTGGTGGAGGCTCTCCAGAGTCAGTGAGGCTTCCAGATTCTCCCTGGCCACAGACATCAGGAGAGGAAAGAGGGGGTCTTGCATGAGAAGTAGGTTACTAGATATAATATAGAATGCCCAGTTATGTTTGATTTTCAGATAACCAATGAATAATTTTTAGTTTAAGCCTGTGGCCCATAATCATGTGAAAACTCAAACTTATTGGGCATCCTGTGCTTTTAATTGCTAAATATGATAATTCTGCTGGGGACTTTTGATGTATCAAATCTTGAAGTGGTGCTCATTGCTGCCACTAATCGTTCACTAGAATTCAGTTACCTAACCCCACCTAAGTGCAAGGGGGGTTGTGAAATGTAGCCCCAGCTGGGCAGCTGCTTCCCAGAGAAAACTCCCAGAGTTGTCCAAACTTTTGGCTTCCCTGGGCCACATTGGAAGAAGAATTGTCTTAGGCCACACATAAAACACTTTAACACAAACAACAGCTGATGAACTAAAAAAACAAATCTTATACTATTTTTTAAAAGTTTATGGATTTGTGTTGGACCTCATTCAAAGCTGTCCTGGGCCACATAGGGTGTGCGGGCCGTGGGTTGAACAAGGTTGCTCTGCACCTACCATTTTATGTTTCTCTAGAGGATGCTAACCTCCTGCACACTGCACAGTATGACTAGCCACCTGGCTGGCTCACAGAGAAAATAAATAGTATTTTAAGGTTCTTTTTCTGAATGATCTTAAGGACTTGGCATTCTTAAAAAGGAAAGAGCTGAGGATGGAATTGAGGGAAATGGGCATTTTATCCCATTCTGAGGTCAAGAAAATGAAGCTCTACTCTATCTCGACAGCTCACTTACCAAGTAGAGAGAAAAAGAACCAGGATCAATATTTATGCACTATACTTCTTTTTCATTTGTTTTTATTATGTCTTTACATGCCATATTTTCATTCAAAAGACTATAAGCTTATCTAACCTGCAGCTGGTAGGACGCACGCAGCCCAGGACAGATTTGAATGCAACCCAACACAAATTCATAAACTTTCTTAAAACATTATGAGATCTTTTTGCAATTTTTAAACTCATCAGCTGTCATTAGTGTGAGTACAGTTTATGTGTGGCCCAAGGCAAATTTTCTTCTTCCAATGTGGCCCAGGGAAGCCAAAAGATCGGATACTCCTGCTTTAGAATGCCATTTTGATTCTATTCAATGGTTATTTTCCTTGTTAATTCTGGGGTCCTATCGTTCCTTCCATTTTCCCCCCATATCATGGGACTACTGGATGTAATATTGGGATATAAGATAAACTCTTATTTTGTTAATCAAAGTTAAAATTCACTGCTGCGGTATAAACTGCCCAGTTTTCTTCTTTGCTCTGAAGGTTATGCCAGGACTAAAACATTAAATGTGAAAACATCCAAGCTACTGTGGCTAGTCTACAAGAAACAGAAAGGGCTATAATGTCTGAAAGCTTAATATGAAGTTGGGGATGGATGGGCCAGACTGCAAGATGAATGGAAAGCAGTGTGGTCTGCAGTGTTCAATTTTTTTTTTTTTTTTTTTTTCAAAAGGAATTTTTCACCCCAGGCCAGAAGCTTTTGTGTCAGGGAGACTGTCTCATTGCTCTGCTCAAAGGCTGTCAGAGATGACTGAGATTTGAGAGCAGTTTCTGATGTTGACGAGGTCAAGGGAGGCAGCACTGCGAACCATCAGTCACTGCTTCAGCCGTGAGCTGAGGAGACACGTGAGCCCTGCAGTAAAACCTGGAAAGCTATTTTCTCCAGAGGAACAGAGAAGAAGGGGGAGGAGCAGATGAGAGAAAGGAGAGAAGGCACAGGTCAAAGGGTCACCATGAAGTTGACCACATTAGTATTCAGCTGCAGTCAGAGAAACTTTCTCAGGCCCAACTGGGAATGTTCTGAAGAAAGATGTTGACTAGAGGCAAAGATCATATTAATTTTACTGTGCTTAATCAATATATGAAACCCTCCAATGCACTTTTGCAAGCCTGCTCCATAATGTTAGGACCTGCCATGATTCTGAATTCAACTGGTTGTGTTTGCAAACAGCACAGATTAGGGGCATCCAGACTTAGACCATAGGGACATAGTGCTGGTAGTGTGTTTCCTGCCTCAGTGATTGGCTGGGGCTGCATAAAGCTGGTCAGACTGCAGCTCAGTCACCCTTCTTTTCTAAACTAGGCACTAGTTCAGTGGATGCAAGTCTCAAGGGATAGGGCAGCACTCTGCTCTGAAAAGGATGGAAGGATGGAAGCCACTACGTGTTATCTTTGCAGGCTAAACCCTTGCAGTTGGAAGCCTGGAAGCCAGATCCTGAAGTCTAAAATGGAATTGTGAGAGTTTTCCAGGTTTCAATGCCTATACGGTACCAAATGAAAAGAGCATCTCAAACTCAATGACTTGACGAAATATCTGTACATCCTTTCTGAGAATTCAAAGGCTGCATGAACCAACAGAATCTATATAGAGTCTATATAGACATGTAGAGAAAAGGTATCTTCCTAGTAGTAATCCTGAGAAACATTTCCTAATTTGGAGGACATTTGTCCAACTCCATGTAACTACTTCAGTGGTTCTTCATCGGAAGTGGACATCAGCAATGTCTAAAGATATTTTTGGTTGTTACAACTGGGGTGGGTTTGCTACTGAAACTCAGAGGCAGAAGTTAGAAATGCTGCTAAACACCCTACAATGCTCAGGTAGTATAGGCCTCTTTCCAAATAATCATGTCTCAAAATTTCAACAGTGCTGAGGTTGAGAAACTCTAGCTAATTAAAATTTGGATATTTTGGTGATTATCAGATATGAAAAAAGCCTCCCATTCATCATCCTAAAATAATGATCTGGGGCTCATTTATTTATGCTTCTCTGGATTCATTTTTTACTGTATGATATTGCTTGTTCCTCCTTTCATTCTGTTTAGAAGTATTAAAATTAAATTATTTTTATTTTTATTCAATCTTGAGAGTATAAACTTCCTTACACCTGTCATAAATAAAGGGGTCTATCTCTTTTTACTCTCATAAAAATGTTAGTCAACTCTGAGCTGAATAGTGGGACAATTTGATAAATGTAAATTTGTTAAACCCTTTGGAGCTGAGTCAGCCGGACATCAAAGAGATCTAAGTTTGTATCTTCTGAGATTCTAATATTTAGAATGAGGAACGTGGACAAAGCCAGCTGAACTCTTCCTATCATCAACCATTGGAGGAATAAGAAGGCTGGAGGAAGATTCAGAAAGTTTCCTGTCTCTCCACTATCTTGCATTTTAAGGTCTCACAGTCTGTGGTACACAGACAGCTTAGAGCTCATTTTAGGACCATCAGTCATCTGTTTTTGGAGCTTTTCGTTAAATTTAAATTCTTTTTTTTTTTGAATACTCTCTTGGAGTTTTCAGCATTATTGCTTCTAATGCTTCATCTGTGTTTCTTCTTATAGATTCTCAAAGTGGAAATTCATTTTCTCTCTGCCTGTTCGAGTTTGGTAGCGTCCACACATTTCATGACTGTGTTCCTAGTTCCCTTAACTGGATCATAAATAAAAATGTTAAATAGCCCTAAACCTAACTGTACCTGTCCCCTGTGGCACTCCACCAGGCACCTTGCCCAACTGGGTACACTGCCATTTATTTTGACTTTGCCTCCCATTTCTTGGCTGAAGTTTTTAATTACTTAAAAGGTAATGCGGGTTCCAGTAGTAGTTGTCATTATCTTCAAATACTTGAATACTTCTGAATACTTCCATTGTCTTTTCACGATGGCCAGAACCTTAGCAGTGGCTTGAATTGTGCACTATGCTCTCTCCCAACACTCCAAATAAGTTCTAGGTTGTCTCTAGGGAGAGTCTTAAAACACCATACTTTTTAAAAACTTACATCAGAGATGCTTAAATTATCAATGCATTGGGCTTGGTTCTTCACTGGACATCCTATAAGTGACTGATTGGTTCATGGGAAAAAAATAAACTCTATTCCTACTCTCTTCTTTTTTCTTCCACCTTGTTCTCAAACACTAACTCTAAACCTCTTTTACTCGCCTTTTTTTCTGAAAATCTCTGAGATACATCTAAGGCAGGTACACCATAGCCATCCAGCGTTCTGCATCTGATGGACTTAATTAAGGTGCACTCCCCAGGAAGCCTCTCCCTGCCCCTGCCACTCTTGCCCTGGAAGCAAACTTGTCTGAGATTCCACCTTTTAGCTTTGAAAACTGGTTTGCCCCAGCCCTGTTTCAGAGAGGCAAGTTTTAAGATGACAATTATTTCAATGAAGTTCCAAGATCGTTGACAATGCGAGCCTTGAGATGTGGACTGCTAGTTCATTTCCTGCAAAATAGAATGCTGCCATGTAAAATCCATTTGTATGTTTTTTGTTTGTTTGTTTGTTTTAGATTGCTGATTAAGTCCTTCAGTTAACAGGTATTTATTCGAGGCTCACTGTGACCCAGAACCTATCCTAGGTGTTGAAGTTTGAGTTCTGAACAAGAAAATTTTCTGTTTCCATGAAGCCTAAAAGCAATGTGGGACAAGATAACCTAATACACAAGGAAATGCTAGAATGTTTTCTGGTAGTGGTAGGTACTACATTTAGTAAAATAAAGCAGTGCAGGGAATAGAGAGATGTGTGAGGGAATAAGTGACCATTTTAGGTGGGATGCTAAGCGGAGCTCCCCTTTAAGGGCAGCATTGATTATAACAGAAACTGAATCAAAACAAATCAGTTAGGTGACAATCTGGGGGGAAAGTCTTCTAGAGATACAGTTCCAAGGCTTGAGAGAACAATGAATCCATGTGACCAAAGGAGAGCAAGAGGGTCAGTGATGCTGGAGCAGAGCAAGAGAGAAACCAGGCCTGAGACATGGATGGAGCCTGGAGCACACAGACCCTGCGGCGGGAATGGGGAAGGGCTGTATATTAGTTCCTTGTGGTTGTCAAAATAATACCACAAACTGGGTGGCTGAAAGTAACAGACATTTTTCTCTCACAAGGTGGAGGACAGAAATCTGAAATCGAGTATCATCAGGATCATTCCCCTCTGCAAGATCTGAGAAAATCTGTTCCATATTCGTCTCCTGGCTGCTGACAGCTTCCGGCCATCCTTGGCTTATAGGCACATCACTCCAATCTCTGCCTTTGTCTTCACTTTGCCTTCTTCTCTACATCTGTAGGCCCCAAATTTTCCTCTGCCTTTCTTTTATCAGGCTCACTCAAAATCCCAGGTGATCTCATCTCAAGAGCCTTAACTATATCCACCCTTTTCCAAATAAACTCACAGTCACAGGTCGCAGGAGTCAGGACATAGACATGTTTTGGTGTGGAGTGAGATGGGGATCACCATTCAACCCACTACAGAGAGCCCGCAGAGAATTCAAACCTGGGTTGAATCCCTATCTGACTTGACCTGGTACACTTCAGGGTTCAACTTTGTCTGCTGTGAAGAGTAGTCTGGAGGGAATAAGGTAAAGCGTGGAGATGGCACACCTTCCCACACATTCCACTTGTCCTTTCGTTCTAGGGTAGCAAGCGATCAAGAAAGTGTCATTTCAGTATTAAGGTAAGGAAACAGAACAAAATGTTTCTTTTCCACATAGTCACTACTAAAGATCTAAAATGACAGATGAACGAGTAGATCTATCAAAAGTTCAGTTAGAAAAGCTCAAGGTTGACCACTTACATAGTAAAATGTTCACCCAGTCGTGCTATAAAACACTCTCTTTATAACTACCAATAATAATGTCTATTTATGAAGTGTTTACTAAGTGCCAGGGACTGATGTAACTGCTTTCTACATATTATTTCTCACTGAATTTTTGTAATATCAGATATTATTATTTCTCTTTTGCTTCTATCATCCTACAATTTGAAGGATTCAAATCTAGAGTTATCATACTCGTATGCTACAGCCCTGGCTCTAACCACTAATCCTTATCATCGTTATCAATAATTTCTTTTAAAGATTGAATTTAGTATCATTACTGAATTGAATATTTAAAATAGTGCACTTCACCTGATTCTGTATCCAGTTTAAATGCAACCTGCTCATCTGAACAGTAAGTATTGCTCACTATGTTTCCCAATGGTCTATATAAGTATTGTCCACAATGCTTCCCAAAGGCCTGTCTTATTTCAGATGTGAGGGAAAGTACTTGGTATACCATACATACTACTTGCTTTAAAGGAAGTAGTCCTAAAATGTTAGGCTCTTAAAGGTACCTTACAGAGGAGCCCTCTCATTTTACAGTTGAGGGACACAAAGCCCAGAACTAACCCTAGACCTCACTCTTCCTGAATCCTACCCAGTTCTACTTTCTTTTAATATTACTTTTCCTTTGGCAGAAATAGGTTAATGAGAATTCTGTCATGATATTTTTGTTTCTTTATGCATATTGAACATTGCCAGCATTAAAGTTAAAAAAAATTACAAGTCCAGAACAAAAGTAAAATAAAAAAGAAATGCTATATAACTGTATACTTTTTGTAGAAATTCTGGAAAGTGTAGAAAAATATTAAAATATTTTACAGAACTACTTATAATGCTGCCTCATTAGGATTCCCCATTAAATTAAATACCAAGTGCTCCAGAGGCTGCTCTTCAGGACTATGTTCTAATCTGAGTGCCCCACATAGAACGGAAAGTTTCTGTGAAGTTTGAAGGAGTTGATCTTTGAAAACATTTTGCTGTAGGTCTCTGCATGTTCTCACAGGTCCAGGTCAAAACAGAAGCACTACTCAAGAAATACATTTTCCGTGTATATAAGTGAACTCAGTAGGTAACTGCAGAGGACCAAATCAGAGCGCAGGTTTGTGAACTAAGTGTGTTTCAGTGTAAGATGAGCTTCCACGTAAACAACTGATTGAAACTTTTAAGCTTTCATTGTACAGTCCTTACTTCACTTAGATCTTGTTCCCTTCTACCTGGATCCTTGTGTCAGATACCCTAATACTGTGATGAACTATCTTTTCTAGTGACTTGAAATTTACTCTTTTCTGGCAAATATACCAAACAACATAGCAAATTGAGATGGGTACACAGAACTTTCCAATAGTTGGCACCATTTAGGATTGTTATCCCAAAAGGGCTGGGAATGTCAGCTGCACTTACAGACCCACACTGAAAGCACCTTCTTCCACTGTTAAATCCTGTCATGATGAACTCGCGTGTTCAGGATGGTTTCCTTTCTGTGCAAGAGTCTTTCTTTCTGGCCCTGTTTCTGCATCAGAGAGCTATGGCACTTGTCACTTGGACTGTTAAGACAATTTCCCCATTTGAACAAGATTTTACTCTTGAGTAAAATAATTTTTCTCAATATGGCTTTAGATTATTTTTTTTACACTCACAATCAGTTTTCAATGAAGGGTGAACTATTTGCCCCACATTCAGAAGTGATTTATATGAGGCATTTAAAGACAAACATGGACATTTTTATTATTATTTTTATTTCTTTAAGCAAGCAAGCAAGCAAGCAAGAAGAAAAATCCAACAACTTGGAGTAGATTTACAGTTAGTTCTTTCCCCCTTTCTCTTGCCCTGGGGCCTGATGGGACTTGAGTGTCCTTGGAGGAATGGCAGAGGGAAATGCTAGGGGCCAATTGCTGATTTTATCATTCAAACACAAAATTTGTTACACCACTTTATCAGTCACGGGGAAAGCAATTATATTGTGGTTCAATTTTCCACTCAATGGCTGTACTGAGGATCAAAGTCGTGTTTTGTGATGGGAAAAAATGTTTTGCTATTTTATTTGTTACTTAAAATAAAGAAGTACCGTTATGACAATGCTCTCTGAGCTTTTGCCACCTCTAAACTTCTGGTCTTTCATGAGATGCAGTGGATTATTTGGGCTTTCTACCACCCTTTGATTAAATAGTCTTTTTCTCATTCTTTAAAGCATATTTTACTGTAAAAATGAAATTGGCACGGTTTAAAGCAACACAGCATTAGGACTCTAATCATAGCCAAGAAGGGCAAAACCTGCCCTACACCATTTATTCTTTTTTGAGCTGGTGTTTTTTCCATAAGAAGCAAGCAAGCATTGTAATGGCTTCTCTGTGTGGGTGTGTTACTTATGTGTTGCTGTGACACACATTCACTCTCACCCATCTCCTATATGAAATAATTAGCATATGTTTCAGTTGCATTTATAATTCCTTTTTTTTGCTTTAGAAAAAAATAGTTAAGTGGAAATGGGTGTAGCGAAGAATTCATATGAAATTATATGTAAAGATCAGACATTCTAATTTAGAATAGGATTTTTTTCTTTAATGATAAGCCCTTTCTCTCATTTTCTAGGTTGTTTTCACTGAGAAAATTAAAGCAAAACTGAAACTATTAAAACCAATAAAAAAGATTACTGTTATTTTGCTAAGAATCCAAATTCAGGACTAGTCTATTACTAACTCTCTTTGTTTAAAAGTTCCAATTTTAAACTGAAAAATCCAGTGATGAGAACCTTGAACAATTGTGCTCTGGGACTACAGTGTGTAGTGGGACCAAACAGCTAAGTGAAAACTATTATTTATTATTATTATTATTATTATTTTTTTTTTTTTGACAGAGACAGAGAGAGAACTGAACTAGGGGAGCTCCCAATTCAGCATATGGGTCCACATGGGCAGAGGCCAGGATTTGTTCCTCGGTCCCCGGGATTTGATCCCTGGTCCCCAGCGCTGCAAAGTGAGCGCTCAACCCACTGAGCCATCCCGGCTTCCCCAGAAAACTATTATTTTTTACTGTACATTTTTTCTTATTTATTAAGAAAAAAATCAGTAAATGATATTTCCCTCTTACACACTATATCAAGTGTACATTCACATTTCTAGTTGGTTTCAGCTTTTACAATTTGATTGTGACTACATTCATTTTTTTCTGGTCTCCTGCTAATTGCCTCCAGGCTCAGTCTTACAACACAGCCCCCGAGTCCAGGAGCAGAGAATTCCAGAATCTGCTGCAGGTGAGTAAGTATGGCAGCTGAGTGACGGTTTAGCTACCACGGGGCACTTTTGTCCTCACTGGAGCTTCAGGCCGTGGCAGGAAAGATGAACATGATGCTCCATTAAGGTTTGCATGGGGAGCCTGGCAAGTGTGCCCCGAGGGGAACAGCACGGCCGGACTGGGGTTCACCTACCCCCTCGATTTCTGCCTCTCCTTAGTACTCGTGTGTGAGTGTTTATGATGCTTAGGTAGCGTGGCTGCTAGCTTTGAGAGTAGGCGACTCTTCCTCTAAGCAGACTTGGGACAAGACACTGGGCCTCAGAAAAAAGCAGGGAAGCCGGGATGGCTCAGTGGGTTAAGCGCTCACGTTGCAGCCCAGGGAACTGATGATCATACCCAGCCTCCGCCCAAGTGGACCCATGTGCTGAATTAGGGAGTCCCCCAGTTCAGTTCTCACTGAGGTGAGACCCTGGCCCAGTTCCTGCCCTGTGTAGCCCCGCATCCACCTGTGGAATGAAAATATGTGGAAAAACTGATGATGTACAACTATGGAGACTGTTCTGGGCCCTCCCCCTTCTCTCTGTCTCTGTATCTCTCTTTCTCTCTCTCTCTCTGTCAAAAACAATAAAAATAAAAAAAATAAAAAAATAGAAAAATGCAAACACTTGCCCCTAAGAAAGATATTTCTGATAACTCCAGCTACTGTTTATTGAGGGTTTATTATGTACTGAGTTCTATGTATACATTATACATCATATCCTTGGAGTAATCCTGCCAGGCACAAATTATTATGATTTTTTAAGATGAGAGAGCTTAGACCCTAAAACTTGTTTAAACTACTCTTTAAATTATTCTGCGGGGAAGCCAGGATGGCTCAGTGGGTTAAGCACTCACTTTGCAGCGCCGGGGACCGGAGATCGAATCCCGGCCCCAGTCCGTGGAGACCCATATGCTGAACTGGGGAGCTCCCCCAGTTCAGTTCTCTCTCTGTCTCTGTCTCTGTATCTCTCTCTCTCTCTCTCTGTCAAAAATAAAAATAAATAAATAAAATATATTAAAAAAAGGTTGGGGAAGCCAGGATGGCTCAGTGGGTTGAGTGCTCACTTTGCAGCGCCGGGGACCTAGGATCGAATCCCGGCCCTGGCCCGTGCGGAACCATATGCTGAACTGGGAGCTCCCCCAGTTCAGTTCTCTCTCTCTTTCTCTCTCTCTCTCTCTCTCTCTCTCTCTCTCTCTCTCTCTCTGTCAAAAATAAATAAATAAATAAATAAAAAATAAATTATTCTGCAAACTACCCTTAGTACATTTACTTACTATATGGTAAAGACCATATAAATAATAATATTAACCAATGTAAATATAGTGATATTCTTCATGTAATCTTAAACACCATATTCTAAAACTTTAAGTATATATATTTTTTACCTTTATATACTCTAAATGTCCTTAATTACACAAATAAATTGGAAATTAACTTTGGAAAAGCAGATTAATACCAATTTAACTATTCCATAGACAGCTACTGCCTAGTGTCCCAAGCCTGTGAAAACATGACCTGTGCTATCTATATAACTATAGCTATATATACAGTTATAGTCTATCAAACAAAATACAACTTTTCAATTTAGTGACTAAGTACTGTTCATTCAAATATTGTTCTGATTCAGATGCTTAGATATCAAGTAACTAGCTAACTGTTTTTCCTTTCTATTATTTTTAATGAAATTAATTCTGAGTCCTATTTATCTTGTGATAATCCAGTCAATCAATTAATAATTTACCTATAAATGGTCAGCTCAAACCAGAGGCAAGACAACCTGCTTTTGCTTAGGACACTGAGAAAAGTAATTGGACTGGGAATAGGTGTTTTAAATATCTAGCCTTTAGAAACAGGATTATTTAAATGGAATATAGTGAACATAATCCTGAGCATTGCCCCATGTTCCCAATAGGTTGTCTCTACATATAGATTAGTTGGTTGTCATGACACCAAACTCTTAATTTAATGCAATCTGAGACTGTAAATGAGGCTAGTTCTCAATACTATGATACTATGATGCATTTTAAATAACATTTTTAAACTTTCTCTGAATTGTGACCAGATTTTTAAGTGGTCTATTTAAGATGTTCCTTCCTATTTTATTTAACTGTTCATTAAATCTGATGTATAAAAAGTCCAGTTTTTATAAGAACACAAAACTGAATACCTTGTAAATCATTTAATTATTCCCCCCTCTAAGAAAATCTAATATATTAATATCCAAATTTAGAACATAGATGGGGGGACTGGTAATGATTCTATTTCTTTGGAATTTAATTTTACCTACCAGATAATGGATTTTTTAAATTCCAAATTGTCCTTACTCATTTATTTTAGTACTTATTACATTTGCATTTTTATTATCTGTTTACCTGTTTTCCTTCCTCACTACACAATGCCCTTCTGAAGGGCAGGTTCCATGACTTTTTAATCTTTTCTTACTCCACCACTTAACAAATCTAAGGAACTCAAATATTGTTGATTTAAAAATATATATATTTTTCTCTTTTTTTAATCACATCATCTCTCAGATGCACTAAGCTATGGTTTTAAAGCATTTCTAACCTTTTCCAAAGAGTCTTTTCAGTTCTTATAGAAAACTGATAGATTATTTTTCAATAAAGGAATGATATGGAGCTAGAATCTTTCTTCTGAAAAAACTTTCACAGAATTTCAGAAAGAATGAACTGAGCCAAGCACGTTCTTCTAAAGTTTTCAGAGCAAATACTATTTTTTTCTGTCCTTTTCCCTTTGGCACCATGAAAAAGAAAATAAAAATAAATAAGTAAATAAAATATTTCACCCCAATGCTCTAAGTCCTACAATCACAAACTTCTATTTACAAACACTGGATTTCAAATAGCCTCATTGGTAAACAAGACTGCCATTTCAAGCTTAAAAGCATAGCTGATGAGAGACATGATGATTGCTTAAAATATCCTAAGGGCATAAAAACTAAAGTGGAGAAAGAATTATTTAAGCATAACTAAAGCATAACTAAAGGGAGATATAACTGGATGGAGAAATAGTGTTTTTTGTTTTGTTTTGTTTTGTATTAAGAATAATTTTAGGGAAAAAAATCAATGTATAAAAAGAAACAAAAAACAGAAAACCTATAACTTTCTTAATAGTTTGTTGGGCTATGGAATTGGTTGTCATGGAAAGTAGCAGGAAAAAGCCATGAGTGCTTAAAACTAGACTAAAAACTACCAAGGACAAAACAAAAATTAAGGCAGCCTGCATAGAAAAGAGGTGTGGAAAAGTGATGAAACAAAGTTCTGTTTTTAAGCATCTTGAGTTCAAGAAATAAAATTCCAATGTTTCTCCTAACTTGATTTTGGAGAGAGAGAAAAAAAAAAAAAATATATATATATATATATATATATATATTATTCATAGGTGCTCTGATACATATATACAAGAGCACCTATGAATAATTTCTTACAGACTTTCAAATAAAATCTTATTCATCCACAAAGTTATTTTCTTTTTTAGAACTTTTTTTATTGTTTTTGACAGAGAGACAGAGAGAGACAGAGAGAAGGAGGAGGGCACAGAGCAGTCTCCATAGTTGTACATCATCAGTTTTTGACACAGTTTTGTTCCACACAGGTGGGTGGGAGCTGCTCAGGGCAGGAACTGAGCTGGGAGTCTCCCACATGGGAAATACATCCCAGTTCAGTATAAGTCTGCACAGGCTGGGGCCAGGATTCGATCCTCGGTCCCTGGGGCTGCAAAGTGAGTGCCTAACCTGCTGAGCCATCCCAGCTTCCCAACAAAGTGAATTATTTTTTATACACCTACACACATATGTGTGCAAGTGCACACACACAGAGATACACACCCCTTCCAAAGTTGACATTCTAACTTCTAAATAACTGAATAAGTAAAAGTGATGTTCTTTGGACTTTTTCCTCCTTCAAATCTATTGGTCTCCATCTATAACCCTACTTAGAGTAGTAGGAAAATAAAGCACCCTTGTTTTTCCTTCCCAGCTATAAAAGCGCCAAGATTCTTGAACCTGACAAATTTAAATGAGTTGAAGGCATCTCCCACATGGGAATTGGTACTGCTGGCTCACGGTCAGACATAAATTTTTCAGTAAACTTGCACCTAGGGCAAGGAAGAGAAGCCTCCCTGATTTTTTCCCCCCTCCCTTTACCTCTTATTTCAATTGCAGAATGAATAAGCAAGAGCATTCTCTCCTTTTCCTCAAATTTTCAAAAGACAGTGATTTTAGACAAAACCAAGGAGATTCTATATAGTCCAGAAATTTTTGAATATAAGCAAATAGCTCTTCTTTCATATGCAAACCTGGCTGGCTACTTGATTTTAGTGACACCCCATTATAACTGAAGGACCTAGTAAGGGTGCACCATGAAATTGCTAGGTTAATGCTGCCACCACCTTCTTTCCAAGGTTCATTCCTCCTCTCGGTTGGGATGATGATGTGAGGGCTGTTTGCCACTCTCTGTCCCTCTGCTATTTGGGTTTTTACTGCCCTTTCTTTAAATTCATCAGCAGTTTGCTTAGCACCTGCGATGTGCCAAGTACTATACTGGAATCTACACAAATAGTCTTTTATTCAGTCCTTGGAATGCTGTGAGACTATTGTAATTTTTATTATTTGCCCTGGGTGTATATGACCTACTGGAAGACAGAAAAATGTGGTGGGGAAGGCATGAATTCTGAAGCCCAACCCTGCACATTCAAATCCCAGCTCTGCCACTCACTAGCTGTATGAACTGAGGTAGGCCACTTCGCACTGTGCTTCGTTTTCCTCATCTACAAAATGGGTACAATAGTAGCCCCCACATTGTGGGGTTGTTACAGGTTTAAATGAGTAGAAGTATGGCAAATGCTAAGAAAAATGCCTGGCATTTAGTAATTACCATGTAACTGCCATTGCTATTTCTATCAGTCCAAATAACGTTCTTGATTATAAAGTTAAATCTACCACTTAACATACTCATAATTATTATAGTACCCACAAGCCAATCAGAAGATGATATTATTGCATGTGTAATGAGGCCAGAGTCAACCCTGTGTGGCCCAACAATCTTTCTTATTCCAGAACTACATATTTCATTTCTTGTTCTGGCAAATCCATTCAGAAATGCCTACAAGATAACAAGCTGAATTTATTCCAAGTCTACTTGGGGCATTTTACTGTAGGTGGTCTTGTAAGGAAACCCTCAGGGAGGTCCAGAATTAGAGGTGAGAGGAGAAGCAAAGAGACAGTCTTGTTCACCAAGTGAACGGGCTTGATTTGGCTCTGAAGACAAACGAGAATCATTTGAGTTTGAGGCTGCACAATTACACGGTCAGGTCTAGACTTAAAAATTATTTTGACTTTAAGCATGGAAGATGAACGAAAGTGAAGACAATGGGGTTAACTGAGAGATTATTAATGTATTTAAAGTGAGACGTTATGAGGGTTTGAACTCAGGAGTAATCATACAAATGAGGATGGTGAATTTCCAAGAAATGTGCGTGTATGTGTGTGTGTTGGATATGCTGAGTTTTAGAGCTGGAAACTACATTATAATCATCTAATCCTCTCCTCCAACTTTACAGACTTAATAAACAAAGAGAAATGTCTTGCAAAAGCTTCAGAGACAGGAAGGGCTAGTAGAAAGAAAGAAGAAGCTTAATCTTTTGATCTGGTTCCTAATTCTACCTTGGTCCCTCACCTCTTTAAGATTCAGCTGCTTCTTTTCTAAAGTGTAAATGAAACTACCTGTCCTACCTGCCTCACAGAATTGCTAAACCAATCTACCATTATAATAAAATAATGTATTTGTAAGCACTAGGTAACCTGTAAAACATTCCACACATGTAAATGATAATTTCTAGGTCCCGTGATGCATTTTCCATTCCTTGCATTGTGAGAAATGGAAATGGCACTAGCGATGCCAGGAGAGAGGTGACGTCCCATATTCTAATAGACAGATCCGTAACCCTTCCAGAGGAAGGGGGCAGGTCTGGTTTCCTGAGGCTGAAAAGAGTCAGGAGACAGTGGGAAGCCGTGTTCAGGGATGCTTGTCCTTTCCACACCTTCATGGAAATTGAGAGATGATGCCACACTTTTTCTGCTTGTGAATGAAGGCTGAAGAACAGTAGATAAAGATAGATACATGTAAATAATAAAAATGAGATAAAATTAGTGAAACATTAGGCATTATGTGTCCCCTAGTACATGGTCAAAGCTTGCTAACAAATACACAGAAGTATTTATATATGTCACAAAGAGAAAAAAATTACATCAAAAGCAGTACATTGGTCCTGGTTTACTAGAAAGAATATTAGTAGTGAGGAACTTTTTACATTATTACATATATTACATTATTTTTTAAGTACCTTTGCTTCTCTCTCTTTCTCTCTTATTTCTATCTCTATCTCTATGTCTATATCTAGCTCTCTCTGTCTCATTGTGTGGAATATTATATGGCAAAGCATTGCCATTTTAGTTATAATAATAAGCTGACTCTGGGTTAATTTAATCACAAGAGTATCCAAACTTTTGGCTTGCCTGAACCACATTGGAAGAATTGTCTTGAGCCACACAGAAAATACACTAATACTAGTGAACAGAGGATTACCTAAAAAAAAAAAAAATCTCATAATGTTTTAAGAACGTTTATAAATTTGTGTTGGGCTAAATTCAAAGTCATCCTGAGCTGCATGTGGCTCATGGGCCACAGGTTGGACAAACTTGATTTAATAAATATAAAGGGTGTCCCAAAATTCACGCAAGATTTGAATTTTGCGTCATTTGTGTGGTAAAGTGTTGCCAATGAAAAAAAAGACAGTGTGACAGCTGACAGTTCAGGGTTATTAAAAATGGAGTGCTGGGGAAAGCCGGGACGGCTCAGCGGGTTGAGCGCTCGCTTTGAGGCCACGAGGACCGGGGATCGAATCCCGGCTCCGGCCCAGGCAGGACCCAC
>PVKE010032179.1:0-18623 GCA_004027555.1 Craseonycteris thonglongyai
ATAAATAAATAAATAAATAAATAAATAAATAAATAAATAAATAAATAAATGAAGCTCTAAAACATCTACACAGGAAAATAAAATCATCCTTAACAAAAAATAATAATCAGATTTATCTGAAGCTGTAAAAACTGAATGAAGCAATGCCTACAATTTTGAGCCCAACTTCTAAAAAACCAAGTACAAGTTAAAGAAATAAATAAAAGGATCATTGATGCTGCAAATAGAGAAAATTAAAAACTCCACCACTGTCGTTACAAGACAGGCCAACCATGTGTCTTTTCAAATAAGTAAACAGAGAAAGTCGTGGGAGACCTGAGGACATAACATTTAGATTAATGGACGATGAATATAAGATGTTCCCCTTCTCAAAAAAAAAAAAAAGGACCTTGGAAGAAACTATAGAAACATTGAATTGTTTTTAATATGTACTCTCAGCAAAGTCATATACAGGGATGTCCAACCTTTTGGCTTCCCTGGGTCACACTGGAAGAAGAATTGTCTTGGGCCACACATAAAATACACTAACATTAACAATAGTTGATGAGCTAAAAATATATATATATATCACAAGGGGATGCCAGGATGGCTCAGCAGGGTTCACCTTGCAGCCCTGGGGTCCAAGGATCTTGCAGCCACAGGGTCTGAGGATCAAGTACCAGCCCCGGCCCATGTGGACCCATATGCTGAACTGGGATGTGCTTCCCATGTGGGAGGCCCCAGTTCAGTTCTCACCCTCATTTCGGCCCCCAGCTTGTGAGGACATGCTTCCCTTGCAGGAGGCCCCCATCTGGTTCCCTCCCTGCACTGCCCTGCACCCACCTGTGTGGAATAAAACTATGTTGAAAGCTGATGACATAAAACTATGGAGTCTGGCGTCTGCTCTGGGCCTTCCCCCTTCTGTCTCTCTCTCTCTCTCTCTATCAAACAATAAAATTAATCTTCTTTAAAAAATCACAAAAAGTCTCATAATGTTTTTTAAAAGTTTATGAATTTGTGTTGGGCCACATTCAAAGCCATTCTGGGCCACATGGGGCCCATGGGCCACAGGCTGGACAAGCTTGCCCTATATGATATTGAATATTGAAAAAGCAGGCTTGAAAATGACAGCCTTATGTCCGAAAAGGCAACCTGAAGTGTTGGTGATCATAATTATTGAATTAAAAGGCTGTGGAACATATTGCTTGAAACTTAAAAAAACTGAATTAGTGGATTAGAATACAAGTTTGAGAAATTATACCCAAATTACTGAGAAAAATTATAAAAGAAAAAATCATAAAGAGAATAATGAAGTAAAATACAGGAAATAAAATTAATTTAATAGGAATTTCAGAATAACATAACAAAGGAGAGGGAAGAAAGATAATGTTTAAAGAAGTGCCAGGGGAAAATAAACATCTCTGAGTTAAAGGAAGATAATGACTTTTTTATCTGAAGAAATCCCTAAATACAAAACAAAAAAATTTTTTTAAAGGTTCACACAAACATATATCTTTATATTAACAAAACTTTCTTTTTCATTTTGAGGATAGTGAAAAGATTGTTTGGTAACCAACCTAGAAAATGATAAAAACAAAACAAATTTTAAAAACTTTCTATAGACCATAGCCAAGCAAAAACTCTAGCCCAATTACAAAGGAAAAAATAAATCAGGGAACTTCTGTTTCTAGGAAGGTGTGGTAGATGTGCTTTTCCTTGTCTTCCCACTAAGGATAACTATATGTATACCAAAGAAATGTAAGATTCTGAAATGTGGAGAGAAGGTAAACCAGCTAGGCACCTCAGAACCCAAGAAAGCTCACAGTATTAGTTTGCTAGGTTTTCTTTTTGCCTCATATATTCTAGACTTGGAGCTGAAGATAAGAGCAATGTTGAAATGCCAAGAGGCACAGGGAAAAAAATAATGAACAAAGCCTGCCTTTAATAGCCAAAGGACCAAGAAATGGTAAGTCTAGCAAGACTTTTAGACAGCAACCCATCTACTCCAGCTAAACACTAAGAAAAAACTGTGGCCCAACCCTGACTCAACAGTAGCAAAGTCTGAGAGGAAAACTTAGACTTCTACCTTCGGCAGCTCTCATAGGTTCTCCAACCCATCTGCTGGGGTGTTATTGAAGAAGATCTAGTGAGGACTCAGGACTTTCATCCTTCCCAAGCAATAACAAAGCCTGCACTCCTGATGACAGAGAAGACAATGTGGGAAGCCTGAACTTTCACCCACCTGACAGTAATGAGGTGACACCTCCACCTCCTTTCTCTGCAATGCTAAGAGAAGCCAGCTAAAGCAGAAGGCTTAAATAAGCTTCAGTCTTACAATATAATGGTAACCAAAAATATGGGTAGATATAATAGACTTTTCTTCTCCTCCTGAGTTTTCTAAATTATGATTGGTGGTTGTAGCAAACTTATAACACTGTCTAATATGATTCTAAATGTATGTAGAAGAAATATTTTTTTAATTATATTATAAACAGGGGAAGTCTAAGGGATGTGAAGGAAGGTAAGTTTTCTATAATGCACTTAAACTAGTAAAATCACCATGTGATGTTATATATATAATACCACCAATAATCATTTAAAAAACTACACAAAGAGATATATTTAAAAACACTAGAGAATAATCAAGTGGAATAATACAAACTTTCAAGTAATTTAAAAAAAGATGGAAAAAGAAAGCAGAAAAATGAAAGAACAAACAAAACAAAAAATAGAATGACAGAATTAAGCTCTAACATATTTATAATTATATTAAATGCAAATGTTCTAAATTTACAATTAAAGGTCAGAGATTAGCAAAGTGTGTCAAAAAATATGACCCAACCATGACCCAACTATATGACATCTGACAATTAAGTTCATTAACTCACCCTAGAAAAAGTGCTACATACTCCATTGCTGAATATCACTACCGTCACCTTCAAAGTTCTCCCCTTGGGAAGCTATACAGTAACACCAGCACCTAGTCTACTCTTCAACACAATTTGGAAACTTGTTTTCTGGAATGGCCTTCAGAGCAGTCATTGTATTACCCTTGACGTTCCATATGTCATCAAAATGTCTTCTTTCAATATTTCCTTTATCTTTGGGTAAAGAAAAAAGTCATCAGGGGCCAGATCAGGTGAATAGGGAGGGTGTTCCAATACAGTTATTTGTTGACTGGCTAAATACTAACCTTACAGACAGTGCCGTGTGAGCTTGTACATAGTCGTGATGCAAGAGCCATCAGTTGTTGGCAAAAAGTTCAGGTCATTTTCCTCCAATTTTTTCACATAGCCTTTTCACTTCCAAATAGTCAACTTGGTTGACTGTCCAGTTGGTACAAATTCATAATAAACCATCCTTCTGTGATCAAAAAAGATTAGCAACATCATTTTGACTCTTGATTTGCACTGATGGAACATTTTTGGTCCTGGAGAATTGCCTGACTTCCGTTGTGTACTTTGATGCTTTGTTTCAGGGTCGTATTGGAACACCCATGTTTCATCACCAGTGATCACACAGCCCAAAACATGTCTTGCCTCTTCAAAAAATCTTGGCAAACTTTGACTCTCCTTTGCTTTTGTTCAGTGAGCTCCTTTGGGACCATTTTTGCACACACATTTCTCATGTCAAAATTTTCAGTTAAGATTTTTCCAACTGTTTCTCTATAGATGTTTACTTGGTCTGCTATGCTTCTCACAGTCAGCTGATAATTTTGATGCACAATTCAATGAATTTTTGCAATGTTTTCATCAGTTAAGCTCTTTACTGGCTTCCCTGTCCTCTCTTCATCAGTGACACTTTCTCTCCCCTCAGAAAAATGTATAATCCATTTGTACACTGCTGTTTTCCTTATGGCATTATCCCTATAAACCTAGACCAGGGGTGTCAAACTCAATTAAAACATGGGCCATTTGGTGCAACAGGCAAGATTCACGTGGGCCACATCACATTTACAAACGTCGCCGGAACTGAGTCAGCGTGTTTATACACGCCCACAGGCCCCAGGAAAGGCACTGGGCCGCGTGTATACTCGTCTTCAGTAGTTAAAGGGTTAATGAGGGAATTGTGTGACGGTATTGCCTCGATCTCCCCTATGCACTATTTTCTTCATAACAATTTTTTCTATTTTCATTTTATTTCTGAGCATCGTGGGCCACAAAAAAATTACCTCGGGGGCTGCATGCGGCCCACAGGCTGCCAGTTTGACACCCCTGACCTAGACTAACATGTCCCTGATTTCACTTCCACTCTTGCCATGTTTAACAGAGATTTAATGTTTGTTCATTGCTCTAATTCAAGCTCTGACTTTCTTGTGACAGCACACAAAAACATGCAACAACAATCATGAATGGCACTGAGCAAGATACTGCCACACATGAACACAAACTTAGCTGTGCAACACTAATATACCAAAGTTACAAAACCCTTATCAAGTTGTTTGTACAGTACTGCCAACGTAAGCTCACGGTGGCAAGTTCTCGAACTTAATTGTCAGATCTTCTTTGTTATTTACAAGACCCTCACAGCAAAAATAATTACATAGGTGTTTGAAAGTAAAATTTGAGGAAGGTCGGGATGGCTCAACAGGTTAAGGGCTCGCTTTGCAGCCCTGGGGATCGAGGATTGAATCGCAGCCCCGAACCTGACCCAGGCAGACCCACATGCTGAACTGGGGTGTGCTTCCCATAAGGGAAGTCCCCAATTTGGTTCTTGACCCCAGGTTCAGCCCCTGGCTGGAGAGGGTGTGCCTCCCATGTTGGTGGCCCCCAGCCCAGTTCCTGACCTGCATGGCCCTGCCCACCTATGTCAAAAACTGATGACACACAACTATGGAGACAGCTCTGGGCCCACCCCCTTCTCTCTGTCTCTGTCTCTCTTCCTCTCTTTATTTTATTTTTAAAAACAATAAAGTAAATCTTTTTTAAAAACTTTATAAAAGTAAAAATGGTAGATTGGTGAAATAAATTGTGTTATATCTATGCTATGAAATGCTATAAAGTAATTTAAAAGAATGAGAATATAAATTGGTATGAGAAAATATTCAGTAAGCTCTGCTAAGCTGATAAATTAGGCAACAGAACAGTATGTTTAATGTGACATTTCTTTTAAAATAAAAATTTATATATATATTACATATACATATAGAAAGCCTTCAGTTCCAGTTTTTGGTAATATCTTAGGGGTGCAATTCCAAGTGTTTTAAATTTCTTCTTTACATTTTATAATTTTTACACTATCCACAGTGAAAAGGTATTGATTTTTATTTTGAAGAACAAATACTTGGATATTATTAAGAATAAAATACTACTTACAACACAAAACAGCCCATAAACAAAGGGGAAAGGTAAATGACAAACTGAGGAAGATGTTTGCAATAATGGCAAAAGATAATAAAAAAAGTATTATCTCTCTTATTTATAGTGTGCCATATAAGATAACCTTTATAAAGACATGATCTTCCCAAAAGAAGACACTAAGATTTATTTCATCAAAAAGTTGCCAATGGCCAGGAAGCATATGAAAATTACCCTTTTATGCTAGGAAGAAAATAAAAATCTGTCAACATATAAAGTCAATTTCTTCATCAAATTTGAAACATTGAACAATATTCAGTACTAGTAAAGAACAGTGTACTAAGAAATATTTTGTTGGAAGCTGGGATGGCTCAGCAGGTTAAGCACTCATTTTGTGGCCCCGGATCCCAAAGATCGAATCCCGGCCCCGGCCCATGTGGACCCATATGCTGAACTGGGATGTGCCCCCAGTTCAGTTCTTGCCGGGACTATGTGGGAGGCTCCTGGCCCAGTTCCTGCCCTGCGCAGCCCTGCGCCTACCTGTGGAGTGAAACTATGTGGAAAACTAATGCTGTCAACTATGGAGACTGCTCTGGGCCCTCCCCTTTCTCTCTGTCTCTCTCTGTCTGTCTCTCTCTGTTAAAAAACAATAAACATAAATCTTAAAAAGAAAAGAAATATTTTGTTTAAGGCTGTGTAAATTAATATAATTTCTCTGAAAAGTATACTGGGTGAGGATCCTTTAATGTTCATACATTTTGATATAAGAATGCCTTCTGGTAGAAGAGATGGAGGCAATGATTTTATGTGTAACTTTGCTCAGTGCCAACCATTAGTGATAACTTGAAAATTGATCATTAATAGATAAGTGAATGATTCAATGATAAAGAATTCATTTAAGGAAATATGCAATCATTTAAGTAATTTTTTTTAAAGATTTATTTATTGTTTTTGACAGAGAGAGAGATACAGAGACAGAGACAGAGAGGAGGGGGAGGGCCCAGAACAGTCTCCATAGTTGCACATCATCGGTTTTTCCACATAGTTTCATTCCACAAGTGGGCTTGGGGCTGCACAGGGCAGGAACAGGGCTGGGGTCTCACCCTGGTGAGAACTGAACTGGGGGCACTCCCCAGTTCAGCACATGGGTCCGCACGGCCTGGGCCGGGATTCCATCCTAGATCCCTGGAGCTGCAAAGTGAGCGCCTAACCCACTGAGCCATCCCGGCTTCCCTTTTTAAGTAATTTTTAAGGACATTTAACGCTGTAATGTAATAATCACCATATAACATTAGATGAGTGAATAAAAATGCAACACTGCACACATATGATCAATTTATAATTTTATAAATATGCTTGTATAAAAAGGCTGAAAGGGTATAGGCAAAATTCAAAAGCGATCTACTCAAGTGGTAAAAGGAGGAGACTTATTATCTTATTTTTATTTTTCTTGATTTTCTAATTTTCTACAGTGAGCTAAATTTGTTATATAACAGCAATAAAAACATTAAAAAAGAAAATGATGGTGGTCATAATGGTGATGAAGCTAGCAATATTTACTGAGTATATGACAGATTTATGCTTTGTGTGTTACATTTACTCTTTTTCTTCTCACAACTCTATGACTTAAATACCATCATTATTCACCCCATACTAGAAATGAATAAATGGAAATTTAAGGCAGATATATAATTTTGTAGTTAAAAAAATTGTAATTATATGGGGAATAAATGACAGAGCCTGCACTTGAAACCATAATTAGAAAAATAATAAAAATAACACTAAGGTAATTAATGAGGCATATAAAATGAATATAACCTGTATCTTAAGTGTCATCTTTGGTCCCCTACATCCATTTCTCCCTCCACAGCTTCACTGTTGAGCTTATCATTTATTGAACAACTCAATCCTTTTGTGTCTCTATGCCATTGCATGTGACATTGTCTCTGCTTACATACACTCTCTCTTTCAACTGGTTAACTTCTTCCTTCTTATCTTCAAAACTCAGCTCTGATTCTCATGTGATGTTTAAAGATAGGATTAGTCATCTTTATTTTCCTATATTCTTTAAAAAACATTTTAATTAATCCTATATTATAATTACTTATTTACATCTCAATCTGTAAAATCCTTCACAGCATGATTTTAGTAATCTTTATAGGAGGAAACCCAGTGCCCATCCAGATAAGTTATTAAATGTGCTTTTGGACAACTGATTAGATGAATGAATACATGAATGTGACAAAGTTCATTCTTCCTAGAGTTCCATTCATCAGTAGAGTTCCTACTTTTCTCAAAGACTGCTTTTCCTTAAGTCAGAATTCCACTTTCATTGGAAACTCCATGTCAGGACACAGTGTAGTGTTTGGTGCTGGTGGGGAAGGATTGGGAAGGAGGAGGGAGGAGAGATGAAAGTGGCTATTGGGATTTCCATAGAACTTCTGCAAACTACTGGGAAAGAAAAGATGGCACCTGGCTCAAGGGTGAAAGATATTGCAGAACCTGGTGGCCCATGGCTTCTTACCCACAGGCTTCTTACCATTTCCTCCAGAACTTCCACAGGAAATCCCTCTGCCAATCATTTGACTGACTGTCCCAGGAGGAAGAATCCACTCTTCCCAGACTCTACACTCAGAATTGTTCTGAAGAAGTAGTGTACTCTGATGTTCTCTGCATCATGAATGTTTCACTGTGGCAAGTCTGCCCTAAGTTAATTAAGGAAAGTCAAAAAATAAAGAAAGTATATATCGTGTTGTGGTCTCAGATGTTACTTATGATTTGGAAAGGAAAAACTGAGGCCCAAGGAAGAAAAAAATGACAAGATCTTTCTAGCTTGGACATAGGAATAGAATTAGGTATCCCACCAAACCCTGCCCAAACCTTGTCCAGTCAAGCAACTCAACTTGGAGAGGGACCCCTGGCTGATCTGGCCCTTGGTAAGGAGACTTACCTGCACCCAGTAGGGAGATCTGCTTTGTTCACATCTGCCTGATACCCACGATTCATGCTTGTCCTTGAGCATTTGAAATACTCCAGCTCAGTTGTCAAAAGAACCAAAAGAGGAACCAAGGAAATCTTACTCTCTCCTGGATGAACTATTAATGGCTGGAAGTGAAACAAGTCACTGTGCCTTCTCTCAGGTGTGAGTGATTACACCCCCTGTCCAGATTAGGATAGTTACTTCAGCTGTGCCTCTTTTGCCCTGGGGCCAGTTAAAGGGCCGGCACTTTTGTTTTTCCCCAGGTATTATTGGGCTCAACTTAACTCCTTTTCCTTTCTTTCCTCTTGGGGACCTGATCATGTTTGAATCCATGGTCCTTTGAGATCATGATGATTTCAGATGCCAACAGGATGAAGTCAAGAAAAAAGAACCAAACTCAAGGCTAGCATTGTGTAGATAATAAAGTACTAAATTTGTAGTCAGAGTGATGTGAATTTAATCCCAGTGGTGTATCTCTCTGGTTTGTGATGCTTAGCAATTTTAAGTTTATTTAAAAAGTCCACATAGGGAAAGCTGGGATGGCTCAGTGGGTAAAGCACTCGCTTTGAAGCCCCATGGACTGAGGATCGAATCCCAGCCCCGGCCCATGTGGACCCACATGCTGAACTGGGGTGTGCCCCAAGTTCAGTTCTTGCCGGGGCCTATGTGGGAGGCTCCCGGCCCAGTTCCTGCCCTGTGCAGCCCTGTGCCCGCCTGTGGAGTGAAACTATATGGAAAACTAATGTTGTCAACCATGGAGACTGCTCTGGGCCCTCCCCCTTCTCTCTGTCTCTCTCTGTCTCTGTTTCTCTCTGTCAAAAATCAATAAAATAAATCTTAAAAAAAAAAAAAGTCCACATAATGCGATGTATAGACAATGTAATGTAGAACTGTACAACTGGAAACAATGTAATTGATATCAATTAATGTCACCCAAATAAATTAAAAAAAAAAAAAGATCTGTAGGTAAAATAAATTGCTAGAAGATTATAGAAACATAAAATAAAATAAAAAGTCAAGGTGAAGAACATTATATATACATCACACAACATAAACTGCATTAATTATATAAACAGAAAATTTCAAATATATACATGAAATTTATTAAAAACATTTCTATAAGGGTATGCAAGAAATTGGTAATATTAATAGTTGCTTCTGGGTAAGGTAATAGGGTAACAGAAGTCAGTACTGAGAGGAAAATCTACTTTTGATTGTATTAGAATATTGTGCTGGTTGAATTTTTTGACTTAAAACATTTTTAATTTTGAATTATTTTATATTTATGAAAGAATCATGAGGATAGTAAGAATTCCTTTTTACACTTCATCCTGGTTCCCCTTATTTTAACATCTTATATAAACATAGTTATCCAAAAAAATAACATTGACACAACACTATTAACTAAATTATAGGCCTTATTTGAATTTGGTCAGTTTTCTCATACATGTCTGTTTTCTGTACCAGGATTCAATCCAGGATATTTTACTGCATTTAGTTGTTATATATCCTCACCTTTCTCCAATCTGTGATGTTTTCACAGTGTTCCCTTATTTTCAATGAACTTGGCACTTTTGAAAAGTAATTGATCAGTGATATACTGTATTTTGTTGATTGTCCCTTAATTAAGGTTTGTATGTTCTTTGCTCATAATTAGACTTTTCTTTTTTTTGAGATGGAGGAATAACACCACTGGAGTAAAGTGCCTTTCTAATCACTTTATATCAGGATGTGCGTTATATTAACATGATGTTACTATTTCATTTCCTTTGCATACTTTTTTCCTTAAAAGCAGGTTAGTAAGTCCAAAATTTAAGGTAAGAAAATTAATCTCCACTTTCTGAAGGAAAGAGTCTAGTTAAAATTTAAAAATTTTATTTTTATTATTTTTGACAGAGACAGAGAGAAGGGGGAGGACCCAGAGCAGTCTCCATAGTTGTACATCATCAGTTTTCAACATGGTTTTGTTCCACACAAGTGGGTGGGGGCCGAGCAGGGCAGGAACTGGGCTAGGGGCCCCCTGCATGGGAGGCATGCCCCCTAGAGCCAGGGGCCAAACCAGGAAGAGGAGGGCAAGAACCAAACTGGGAGCCTCCCACATGGGAAGCACACCCCAGTTCAGCATATGGGTCCACAGGGGCCAGGACTGGGATTTGATCCTTGGTCCCTGGGGCTGCAAAGTGAGAGCTTAACCCACTGAGCCATCCCAGCTTCCCCTGGTTGAAATTTTATCATGTGCAAGTACTTGACTTTTTAATAAAAAACAAATATTTGAGACAAAACAAAACTAATATTTCTCCACTAATTCCTAACCTCATGACCTGGAGAAAATTATTTGATGTCTTAGTTTCTCATGTATAAAATGCCCAATGCCTTGGGGAAGCCGGGATGGCTCAGTGGGTTAGGCGCTCACTTTGCAGCCCCGGGGACCGAGGATCGAATCCCGGCCCCGGCCCACGCGGACCCATATGCTGAACTGGGGAGTGCCCCCAGTTCAGTTCTCACTGGGGTGAGACCCCAGCCCAGTTCCTGCCCTGTGCAGCCCAACACCCACCTGTGGAATGAAACTATGTGGAAAAACCAATGTGCGCAACTATGGAGACTGTTCTGGGCCCTCTCCTTTCTCTCTGTCTCTGTTTCTATCTCTGTATCTCTCTCTCTCTGTCAAAAACAATAAAAATAAATCTTTTTTTAAAAAATGCCCAATGCCTTTTGTGAGAAAAAAATTGGGTAAAATATAGAAAAAATACCAAGCCCTGGCAAATACCATATATGATAAGGTTCCATCAGATACTATTTGACCTGGGACTTGAAGCTTGCCATCAAGGAGAGAAAGTGGCATTTCAGTTGGCTATATGATGACCAACATTATTACTATTACTGACATCAACACCATTTATGTAATAACTGACTTAGAATCTCTGTATATATTAATATATTAATACTAATATATTAATAATTGCTTTATTTTTTCCTATTTATTTTTACCTAGTTAACTCCTACACACTCCTGTGATAACGTTTGATTTTTTAAAGATTTATTTTATTGTTTGAGAGAAGGTGAGAGAGAGAGAGAAGGGAGCAGGGCCAGAGCAGTCTCCATAGTTGTACATCATTACTTGTCACATTGTTTCACTCCACACAGGTGGATGTGGGGCCACACAGGGCGGGAACCTAACTGTGAGCCTCCTACATGGGAGGTGAAAACTTTTGCCAGTTACCAGTTATGCTTCAGTCCAGCATATGAGCTTGCGTGGGCTGGGGTCAGGATTGGATCTCCAGATCTCACCATTGCAAGGCAAGCACTCAACCTGTTGAGCTATCCCAGCATCCACTGATGACACTTTAAATATCACTTCCTCAGTGAGGTTTTTTCTGATCTGAATGTAAATTAAAAATCTTTTTATTCTTTCTTAGAGTACTATGTTCTTTTCCTTCATTGGATGATTATATAAATTTGTACTTACACAGGGTCCAGCAGAAGTAACACCCTGTTTTTATGAGCTGGTAATCTATACCAAATCTTTTATTACAAAAATCATAAGGTTACTAAGACAACATGTTTGTTTATACTATACCATTTTAAAAAGGTGTTACTTCTGCCAGAACCTGTATATTTATTTGTCAGTTCCTTGTTTAATATCTCTTATGGACTGTAATGTCCTTGAGGGCAGGGACTCTGTTTTGCTCATCCCTGTATATCCAGCACTCAGTTGTGAGTATAAAGGAGGATTGGCAAGTGAGTATGAAAGCAATGAGAGCAGTAAGGAGGGTCTTATAATAATAATTTAGAAATAAGGGCCTGGCTAGTGTTATATAATGGCATGTAATAGCAAAGGCAATGAAAGTGGGAATGAACCAAGGTTTGGGTAAGAAGAATTTTGAAAGGGTAGAATGAACAGGATTAGGAGACTGGTTGAACACTTCTACCATAGCATTTACCAAAGTGTAGAATTATAATATAATACAGCACTTTGTTCTTCAGCTATTTCTTTACTTATCTGTTTCATAGAACCAGGAGCTCCTTTTGGGCAGCACTTTGTTCATTGTTACACTCCCAACATTCAGTATGTTTCAGTATTCACTGATTATATGTCAATGAATGGAGGGGTCAGAAAGAGAACTAAGTAACAAGAAATTTTTTTCAAGATTTGGAAATTGGGAGAAAAAATTTGCCTGGGACATGGTGCTAGACATCTGTCTTGACACCTATGCAGAAATGTCTTAATGACTGTTGGAAATATGGAACTTACATTTCAGTGAGAGGTCAGGGCTAGGGAAATAATTGGGGGATTATGCATCCATTTACTGGGTATTTACTGTATACCATGAATTGGACTAGGCCTCAGAAATACAAATATAAATGATAAATTCTCTCTACTATGTTCTTTATACATATAAAAATAAAGCTGTAATGTCTTTAATGTTTAACAGTGAATGATATACGTAAGATATCATATACAAGTTATGATAATTAAGTACAAACAACTCAGTAAGCTCTTATAACCTGGGTATATCAGTGTCTCACAGCTGTGTTTGGGTCAACATGTAGTGGTGTCTTTCTGAGTGGTGTTCATTATAGTTGTTGCATGTTTTTTGTGTGTAGTCACAAAAATGTTGGAGTTTCCGTTTGCCAAGACCTTTTGGAGAGGCAAGATGTTGTGTTGGGCCATTGTTAGCACTGGTGATTAAACACAGGTGTACCACTATGACCCTGAAACAAAGCATCCAAGTGGATAATGGTAGTCAGTCAATTGTCCATGACCAAAAATGTTCCATCAGTCCAAATCAAGTCAAAACGATGTTGCTAACTGTCTTTGACATTGGAGAAATTGTTTGCTATGAATTTGTACCAAATGGACAGTCAACCAAGTTGACTATTTGGAAGTACTGTAAAGGCTGCATGAAGAAGTTAGAGGAAAATGACCTGAACTTTTTGCCAACAACTCATGGCTCTTGCATAATGACAGTGTACCAGCTCACATGACACCGTCTGCGAGGTAGGGTTTAGCCAGTCAACAAGTAACTATTAGAACACCTTCCCTACTCACATGATCTGGCTCCCAATGACATTTTTGGTTTTTGGTTTTTGGTTTTTTTTACCCAAAGATAAAGGAAATATTGAAAGGAAGACATTTTGATAACATTCAGGACATCAAGGGTAATACGGCAATGGCTCTAATGGCCGTTTCGGAAAACGAGTTCCCAAATTGTGTTGAAGGGTGGACTAGGTGCTGGCATTGGTGCATAGCTTCCCAAGGGGAGTACTTTAAAGGTGACTGTAGTGATATTCAGCAATGAGATATATAGCACTTTTTCCAGGATGAGTTCCTAAACTTAATTGTCAGATGTCATATGTAAAGAAGAGTGGACTTGGATTTGTGCCCAGAGGAGGAAAAACATTAGAATTTAATCTTAAATAATATATAAAATTTAACTTGGCATAAGAAGTATGGGGTGAAAGGAAGGAACTGTAGATAAGAACTGAGTAGAGATAAATATTTAATAATAATGTCTATTGTTGAAAATTTATTTTATTCCAAGCCATTTTATTTAGAGAATAAGAATAATTTTATTAGTCCTCTCAAGATCCCAAAGAAATTGTTCACAATATATACTATAGATCCTCTATTTATGTATGAGTATACCGTATTTTCAGGCGTATAAGACGACCCCCTAATTTTACAGTTAAAACATAGGTTTAGGCCTATATTCGCTGTATAAGACTACCCCCCACTTCCGAGGCAACACCAGTTCTTTTTTTAATTAAATTTTTAATGAATGACATTTTTCGAACATACTGTAATATACCGTACATTGATAGAACATGTATATTGCATGCATAAAAAGCCTGCTTGGATTGGCTGAGTTAGAGAGGCGGTCTGAGCAGCCTTGCAGTGATTGGTGCGGGATCGAGTTGGAAAATTCGTTTAGCGGCATATCCAGACGTTTTTCATGATATACTCGGCGTATAAGATGACCCCCGATTTTCGGTTGACTTTTTTTTGTTTCAAAAGTCGTCTTATACGCCGGAAAATACGGTATTTGTCTCAAAGATTTTTTTCTCCTATGATCCTCTGAAGTCTCTTGTCCTTTCATGTTACATATTATTCTTTTCCGTCTAACTTCTTCATGGCTTCTGTCTTCTATATTTTTATAGAAAGAATATGCTATATGAAAAGAATATGATATTTTGGTGTCAAATTAACCTGATTCAAATGTAAACTCTGATACCAGTTGTTCCTCTGTCCCATTCTATATAAACTGTGAATGAGTAAGTGATTATTTACAAATAGGTAACACATATTTGCCAGCACATATCTGTTAAATCCTTTCTTTATCTTACTCTCTGGGAAGGGCGGGACCTAATAATTTACTGCTAATATAATTAGTCGCAAACCAATTGAGAATTTTGCATAACTGATATCCTACTTTAAAGTGCAAGAAATACTAGAGAATAGAAAGAACCATAAAGTTCTACAAGTGGAAGTGGTTGTCTGCACGGTGCCTCTGTTGTCACAGAAAAGTGGCTTTTAACACTTTCACAGTACGTTTCATTACTCTCATTTTTATCTTTCCATCTTCATTCACAAATGAAGAAATGGGAGGACTAGAAATTTAGAATAATTTGCATAAACTTGCATAGTTAGTAAATAGCAGACACAGGATTTAAACCTAGGTTTTCCAGATGCCAAATTGTTGAGGGTAATAAGAAAGAAAGAAAATAGCTTCTTGTGACGATAGTTGAATATTCATTCAACTCTGTGGTTAAGGTATAATATGTAGGAACTGAAATTGGAAAGATAAGCTAACGCTTAGCTGTAAGGAGGCTTGTGTGATATGCTAAGAACAATAGTTCCATTCTGAAGATGAGGGTAAATTAGAAGGATTTTAAGCATTACAATGACAGATTATCAGATGTGCATATTTAGAAAGAATTGGAGAGAGGCTAAGGAGATTGTATTGGACTGAAATGTTTATGAAAGTCCACAGTATGACTGGAGGCTGGAAGACAAATTAGGAGGCTCTAGAAATAAACCTGGTGAGATACAAGTAAATACCTACATTTCATTTCCAGAGGGGTGATTTGTTGAAACTCTGACAATGGATAGGATCTCTAAGAGATAGTACACTAGGAGAGAAGAGTAACAAACACTGAACTCCCAGGACAAGTATAGTTTAAAAGGACTTGAAAAATAATACAAAGAATCTGCATTTGGACATGTAGGGGGAATAACAAGGGAATCCATGGTTATGCAAGGCAAGATGACAAAAAGCTTCAAGAGCAATATTCCATTTATACAAGTATCAAAGAAAGCCTGAAGAAATTGGATTTCTCAACAATCTTTCTAGACCAAAGCTGGTCCAAGCCTGAGATTGTTTGACTTTGTTATAATTCGCCCCAATTACATCCTTGGTCCCTCCAGACTACTATCTGCAGAATCAGTCTTTGAGATTTGGAAGAGACCCTAGAGACCTAAGAGTAAAAGCCTAGGAGTCTCTGCTGAAGGGAGTTAGTTCTCCCCACCTCTGATGCAGCTATACATAGGCTGAGCTCTGTTCTCACTAGCTTCAATCCTTAGTTTCTTCTACCTCTGGGATTGCAGACTAACCAGCTTATTAATAAGCAGTCACAGACTGCGACCTCATTAAAAAGTTGTTAACGAGACACACTGCTGTTCAGGGAACACCATTAACTAAGGCTCCCAGTGGCCTATCCTGAGGCCTGGAGGGAGAGCTTAGACAGTATCAGATCTGGGGAAAGGGCTAATGAACTCAGGCTGTAGAGTCCTACCTCCAAATGATATCATCTGGGCAAGCAGTCCAGCTTTGAAGCTCAAGTCCCTGCTAAACTGTAGGCTTAAAGGGAGTGGGTGCAGTCCAGAGCGCCAGCAATTTTCCTTTGAGCTGTCAGCTCAGCTTAAAGCCTGCTATTCGGACCCATTTTGATGGAGGTCCTCAAATTCTGAGATTGAGAAGTAACTGTATTGCACTGGGTTTGTGGCTCATGAACAACTGTGTAAGTCTTTTGACTGGTCTCTATCACAAAGGCTTTGTCTACCACACATTCTCTACACTACTGCCAGGACAATATTTCCAAACACATAGCTGATGGTTACTTCATGCTGAAGTGTAACAGAGTGTGCCACCCCCAAATATGCCTTTTGAGATGTTATTTTAATATAGTATTTTTAAGAAACAAAAGGTTCAGAAAGAAACTTTGACCTTCCACATAACTGCTAAAAAAATTTAGAAAAAGGATGCTCAGGGAGGGGAGCTATTATCATAGATAACTATAGTTTAATATGAACTAAATGTATTCAACAGGGAGAAACTTCCAAGGCCCATTTTATCAAAGTCCTCTTTGTGTCCCATTGTTAAAGATGGCCAGCAAACATTTACTTTTTTTTTTTTTTAAGATTTATTTTATTGATTTTTGACAGAGAGAAACAGAAACAGAGAGAGACAGAGAGAAGTGGGAGGGCCCAGAGCAGTCTCCATAGTTGACAGCCTTACTTTTCCACATAGTTTCACTCCACAGGCAGGCACAGGGCTGCACAGGGCAGGAACTGGGCCGGGAGCCTCCCACATAGGCCCCGGCAAGAACTGAACTTGGGGCACACCCCAGTTCAGCATGTGGGTCCGCATGGGCCAGAGCCGGGATTCCACCCTTAGTCCTCGGGGCTTCAAAGTGAGCGCTTTACCCACTGAGCCATCCCAGCTTTTCCCAAACATTTACCTTTATATGCCCATGTAAATTGCTTTCCTGCCCTTTGAAGCACCCCCACCCCCCACCTCTTCTTCTTAGCTCAAGATGGCATAGAAACATTACCTTTCCTATCTGTCATGGGGTCTTATAATCTTATGGAGACCCCATATGTACATAGTTAATAAATATGGTAATTTCCCATGTTAATCTATCTCAAGTTCATTTGATTATTAGTGAAGCCAGAAGAACTTAGAAGGGTGGAAAGAAAACTAATTATTTCTCCCCTTAAAACCTTTTTTAAAAAATTGTTTTTGGCACAGAGAGAGAGAGAGAGAGAGAGAGAAAGAGAGAGAGAGAGAGAGAGAGGAGGAGAGCCCAGAGCAGTCTCCATAGTTATGTCTTCAGCCATCGGTATAGCTTCACTCCACAGGTGGGTGCAGAGCTGCACAGGGCAGGAAGTGGCCCGAGGGTCTCCTGCATGGGAGGCGCACCCTCATGGGGGGCCTCCTACATGGGAAGCTTGCCCCAGTGAGAACTGAACTGGGGGCACACCCTAGTTCAGCATATGGGTCTGCATGGGCCAGGGCCAGGATATAATCCTTGAACCCTGGAGTTGCAAGACAAGTGCTCAACCTGCTGAGCCATCCCAGCATCACCCTCTCTCTGCCCCACCCTTAAAACCTTTTAATAAAAATAGTTCACAAAGTAAGATTGGAAGTCCTCAGCATAGAAAGTCCTTGAATATTTTACTCCTGCCCATCTTCCCACCTTGGTCTCCTCCAGACTTCTCTCCCGTGTTATCATTTTCATTATTATTACTACTATCACCATCAACATTAATATATCACAATTTACATTTGCATAGTGCTTCTTTATAGTAGTATCTTACACATATTAATTCATTTAAACTTCACAACAATACAATGTAATAGGTGCTGTGATTATCTCCATTTTATAAATGACACTGAAATAAGACGTAGTAACTTGTCCAATATCTTACAGCCACTAAGAAAGACAGAGCCAGAATTAAAACACAGGCATTTTGGCTTTAGAGCAGGGATTCCCAACCCCGTGCCCGCGGGCGCCATGGTGCCCGTGGCCCGATTTGTGTGCGCCCGCCATTATTTGACTGCATCAGAAGTTTTTCATAAACACTAAGTAAAACTATAATTTATTTTTATACATTTGTTAGAATTTTAAAATATTGTTTGAGTATCTACGCAGGCTTATTATATTCGTTGGTATGTTTGCGATATCGTATGTATAAGTGTTTCCCTAGCTTTCGCCTTTGTACATGTCGCGTCTTGTTTAGCCGCTGCACTCTTTAAACTCTCCTCCACCCAACCGGGAGATGCGAAGTTGCCATTTGGATTGCGGTTGCTGGACTGATCGGGTCGTGACGGTTAGCTAGGATCACAGTGTTTTGATATATTCGATTTTAAATGAAGCTAAAAGCGAGGTAGGTAATCTATTATTATGGTGGCAATTTGATATGATATTGTAGTTCTATAACTATTTTTATTTTTATTTTTTTAGTCCTAAAATGAGTGGACCAAATAAGAGAAAACGAACCTATAATTTTAACACAGACTGGGAGGAATCATGTTGTTTCATTAATTTAAAAGGTAAATGCGTTTGCCTGTTGTGTGGCAGTAGTA
>PVKE010032180.1:0-18624 GCA_004027555.1 Craseonycteris thonglongyai
AAAAAAAAAAAAAATTACATAGGTTTCAGGTGTACAGTTCTATAGTACTTCATCTGTGTTACAATGAATGTCTACCACCCAGAGTCAGCTTTCTTTCCATACCCATATATTTAGCTCCCTCTCCCTCCACTCCCACCCACCTTCCCCCTTACTCTCAGGTAACCACTAAACTATTGACTATGTTCATGAGGTTTTGTTTCTTTGTTGCTTTCTGTTTTATATTCCACATAAGAGTGAAGATATATGTTTCTTAGCTGTTTCTGTCTGGCTTATTTTGCTTAGCATGATGATCTCAAGTTTCATCCATGTGGTTGTAAATGGCAGTATCTCATATTTTCATAAAGCTGAGTAATATTCCATTGTATAGATGTACCACAGCATTTTTTTTTTTAGATTTATTTTTATTTTTATTGTTTTTGACAGAGAGAGCGAGAAAGAGAGAGATACAGAGACAGAGAGAGAACTGAACTGGTGGAACTCCCCACCTCAGCACATGGGTCCGCACAGGTGGGGCCAGGATTCGACCCTCGGTCCCCGGTGCTGCAAAGTGAACACTTAATCCACTGAGCCATCCCGGCTTCCCCAACCACAGCTTTTTTACCCAGTCATCTATCAAAGGACACTGGTTATTTTCATGACTTGGCCACCGTGAATAGCATTGCAATGAACATTGGGATACATATGTTTTTGTGGACTAAGGTTTTCAACTTTTGGGGGGGAAATACCCAGAAGAGGGATTGCTGGGTCATATGGTAGCTCAATTCCCAATTTTCTGAGGAATCTCCATAATATCCTTCATAACAGTTGTACTGATTTACATTCCCACCAGCAGAGTACAAGGGTTCCTTTTCCTCCACAGTCTCTCCAGCACTTGTTGTTCCTTGTCTTGTTGATTATAGCCATTCTAGCAGGTGTAAGGTGTTATCTCATTATGGTTTTGATTTGCATTTGCCTAATAGCTAATGAAGTTGAGCATTTTTTCATGTCTGTCGACCATTTGAATGTCTTTGTGGGTGAAGTGTCTGTTTACGTCTTCTGCCCATTTTTCAATTGAATTATTTGTGTTTTTTGCTATTGAGATCTATGAGTTCTTTATATATTTAAAATGTTAGTCCCTTATTAGAGGCATTGTTTGCAAATATTTTCTCCCAATTGCTTCATTGCCTATTTGCTTTGTTGAGATTTCTTTTGCTGTGCAGAAACTTTTTAGTTTGATATAGTCCCATTCATTTATTTTTGCTCTTAGTTCACCTGCCTTTGCGGTCAGGTTCATAAAGTCCTCCCTGAACCCAAGGTCTGTAAGTTTAGTACTGATGTTTTCTTTTATACAGTTTATTGTTTTTGATCTTATGTGAAGGTCTTTGATCCATTTAGAGTTAATTTTGGTATATGGTGGCAGATTGCAGTTCAAATTCATTTTTTTGCATGTGGTTTTCCAATTTTCCCAGCATCATTTACTGAAGAGGCTTTCTTTTCCCCCACTGTATATTTGTCACTCCTTTGTCAAAAATGATCTGTCCAAATATTTGTGGGTTTATTTCTGGGTTTTCAATTCTGTTCCATTGGTCTGTGTGTCTCTTTTTCTGCTAATACCATGTTGTTTTGATTATTGAGACTTTGCAGTATAGATTGAAATTGGGGGGTGTAATACCTCTAGCTTTATTCTTTTTTTATAGGATTGCATTGGTGATTTGGGGTCTTTTGTGGTTCCATACAAATCTGATGACTTTTTAAAATCTATTTCTTGAAAGAATGTCTGTAGAATTTTGATGGGTATTGCATTAAATCTGTACATTGCTTTGGGTAATGTGACCATTTTAACTATGTTGATTCTTCCAATCCACAAACATGAAATATCTTTCTATTTCTTTGTGTCTTCTTCAATTTCTTTTAATACTGTCTTATAGTTTTCAGTGTATAAGTCCTTCACATTCTATGTTAAGTTTATTCCTAGGTATTTATTCTCTTTTTGCAATTGCAAAGGTATTGATTTTCTCATTTCCTTTTCTGAAGTTTTCTTATTGGCATATAAAAATGCAATTGATTTTTTTGTACATTGATTTTGTATCCTGCAACTTTACTGTATTCATATATTCTAATAATTTTCTATATAAAGGATCATGTCATCTGCAAAGAGTGACAGTTTGACTTCTCTCCCAATATGGATACCTTTTATTCCTTTCTCTTGCCTGATTGTAAAGCACAATCTTTTATAAGATAATCCCCCAATTTCAGAGTTGACAAAATATTTTTTTTAATCTTAGAATCAATGAAATGTGATCCTAAATCTACAGGGACTTAGAATCAAATATCCTACCTGTATGACCTCATTAAAAGGAATGATAAGAGTAGATGTAGACAAAGAAACAGCTGTATGTCTTATGTGGACCTTTGCCTTGAGATAATTAAGGAAGTTGTGGACATCAGAGCTTCAGGAAAGACTTATAGAAACCACAAGCTATCCTCACTCTACAGATGAGGACCTGTGGCTCCTGGGAGGTTCAGCAATTTGATGCATCTTTTTCAGATGGGAAGAAAGCCAGTCCTCCTGTGACATACATGTTCATGTAGGCACATTACACACACAATCCTAACAGCTAAGTAAAATCATATTATATCTTGCCAGGAAAAATTGTAAAAGACTTTCAAATAGTCAAAAATGATTACTAGGTTAATAAGTGCCTTTAATTATCTTTGAGTAAATTGTAGAAACTGATAAAAATGCAAATTTCTTATATCCATAGAAATGCAACTAAATTGTGGCCAGTGGAATGCAACTGATTATTGCCCACTCAATAGTCCAGTTTAGTATGTATTAATATTTGTAAATTCATTTCAGGATTGCCTATTGTCTGTATATGTGTATTTCTTTCAAGTCCCCTTTGAAACAATTGCAGCATCTTACTGATTCCCTCATTCATTAATAATTTGAATAAAATCTTTGACATATGCTTATTGTATATTTGTATGCAAGTCATAATTTTACCTTTGAAAAATTACCCATATACTATTTGCAAGATAGAGTCTGTCAATCAGTCATTCAAAGTTATATTTATAGAGTTCTTTGCTTGAATGGCAATAAAACTGCTTAAGAAATAATATTAAGTGAAGAAAACAAGATATAATACTGAAAAATACAGTGTGACTCAACTATGTCAAAAATATAAAGATAATCAAATGGAAATAGATAAGACAAAGTATGAATAAGGATTGCCAATACTTAGTACTTAGGTATTAAGAGTATGCATGGCATTTTGTTGTTGTTATTGTTCCTCCTTCTTTATATCATTCTGCACTTGGCACATTTTTCTAGGGAATGTGAATTGCTTTTATAGTCACAGAAAAAATTTTGACAAGGAGAGAATCAAATATATTCTATGTTCAAAGCAAGACCTAGGACACTGAGAAACAGGTAGAACAAGGATTAGGGAATAAACAACACCTGCAAGACAATAAATGACCAAATGCCTCTACAAGGGAGATGAAACTGGCAGTTTGCCAGGAATCCGAAGGGCCTCTTGCATTGCATGGATATTTTATTTTTCCTTTTTTCAAAGAAAATAAGCATAGCCCCGTATTTGCTCTTAAGAAAACAACTTTTAGACTAATCAGTGTAAAATAAATAAAGATTCCAATTTAAATATATATATAGCCTGGAAAAACATCTACCCAGCCTTTAATCTCCACCAAGATGCTCATTAGGCAGTTTAGTAAATGCTTATTACCTGTCTCTGTCAGAGATAGTACCAGGACCTCTTTTTAATCAGGAAACCTACCAGAACCACATTCCAGAAACTTCCAGAATTACACAGACCAGAACATTCCAAAACAGATGTCAGTCACTGTTACAAAAAGGTACATGCCACATAAAGATGAAATTTAATGCTCAAATAAAGTAATAAAATTAGTTTATGTCCATTTTTATATCTTCCTTTATAAGAGAAGTATGTATGCATGGTTGTCAGATGCTTTTCTTAGGCCAAACCTCAGCTCCCTCCTACTTCCCTGCTTTCCCTGAGTCTGATGTGAGGCTGGTCCTCTCAAGTTGTCAACATAACATCAAGAGAAAAGAAGAGAAGGCAGTGGTAAAGGTGAGTCTGGAGTCTAACCCTCCATTTGCCACAAGTTCTCTTGCCTCTGGGCAGGGAAGGAGGGTTAGCAATGAAGTCAATTGTGATCCATTTGTGGACAATTAAAGTGACCCCTTCCTTACTTTTGCCTAAGGAAAAATTAATTCACAGAGAGATGAAGAGAACTTGGGGTGAGGAGTGATAATGAAGCTTGGGAAGAAAGATATTTGGGAGAACTGGCAGCAATGAGCAAGGTCCCAGACTGCTGAGGGAACAGGCTCACACTTACCATTTCTCATTTGAGGCTACATTTATGATATTCATGTTTTTTATTTGTATCACCTGCTATGGACTAAATTGTACCCCTCAAAAAGTTATACATTGAAGCCCTAATCCCTACTATGACTGTATCTGGAGATGGGACTGTTAGGGGGTAATAAAAGTTGAGTGAGTTCATAAGAGTAGAGCCCTAATACTATAGGATTGGTGTCCTTATAAGAGGAGACACCAGAGAACTCGCTTCTCTCCTTGTGCATACTCAGAGGAAAAACTGTGTAAGAACATAGCAGCCATAAGCCAGGAAGAGAGCTCTTACCAGAAACCAACCCTCCTAGTCCTTGACCTTGGACTTCCCAGCTTCCAAAATGTGAGAAAATACTTGTGTTGTTTAGGTACACAAACTGTGGTATTTCATTATGACAATCCTAGCAACCTGCGGTATATTGGAGGGGCTAGGGAGTTCAGAAGAAGAAACACATGACTTTGTCTGGTAAAAGCCTTTCTGTGATTGCAAACAATTTAATTGAATGTCAATTAATGGTTTTTCCACTGGAAAGAAAGGAAAAGGACTTTATAGGACAAGAATATAGTTTTAGCATTGGCATAGAAGAAAAAGACCAGTGCTGTTGACCCTGCAGCTCGGTATGGCTAAAGTGTAAGAGGTGAATGGCCCGATGACAAGAGGTATGGCTAGAAAGGTAGGCAGGAGTCAGATCACCTGGTCACAGTCAGTGTGAAGGCTAGGAGAGACTCAGCCCAGCAAGACCCACTAATGCCCTTTATCACATTGCCAAGAACAGTCATTTGAGGGCACTATTCAGCCACTGTGGCAAGTATCATTTTGCTATATTAACATATAAACTTTTATAATTTATCAGCATTTCCAGTTTGATGGTTCATTTTATGTCAGATTCATTGGCCACAGGGTGTCCAAATTAAACTTTATTTCTAAGTGTGGCTGAGAGGGTGTTTCTGAAAAGATTAGCAATTGAAGTGGTGGACTCAATAAAGCAGATGTCCTTCCCCAATGACAGTGGGCATCATCCAACCCATCAAGGGCTTGAATAAAACAAAAGTCAGAGAAAGGAGGAACTTACCCCATGTTTTCTGCCTCACTACTTGAGCTGGGACATCTCATCTCATCGTCTCCAGCCCCCAGACAGGAATTTACACAATGGGCTCCCCTGGGCCTCAGGCCTTCAGACTTGGACTGAACTACACGACAGCACTGGCTTTCCTGGGTCTCCAGATTGCAGGTGGGAGAGCCCCGTAACTGCGGGAAGCGGTTCCTCGCAATAGATGGTAGATGCATGCATGCATACATACATAACTAGCAATAGGTGATAGCTACATGCATGCATGCATAACACATAACTAGCAATAAGTGATAGCTACATGCATGCATGCATACATAACTAGCGATAGAGGATAGATACATACATGCATGCATAACATAACTAGCGATAGGTGATAGCTACATGCATGCATGCATAACACATAACTAGCGATAGGTAATAGATACATGCATGCATGCATAACACATAACTAGCAATAGGTGATAGATACATGCATGCATGCATAACACATAACTAGCGATAGGTGATAGATACATGCATACATACATACATACATACATAACACATAACTAGCGATAGGTGATAGATACATACATGCATACATAACACATAACTAGCAATAGGTGATAGATTGATAGATAGATAGAATGTATGTATGTATGTATTCATATTCTGTTTACCTGGAGAACCCTGACAAATATATCTAGTTAGCGTTACATTGGTCAATGTATGCTATAAACTTTTCTTTTAAGATTTATTTTTATTGTTGTTGTTTTTTTTAACTGAACTGGGGGCCTCACTGCATTCGGAAAGCACACCCCAGTTCAGCATGTGGGTCTGCCTAGGCCGGAGCCAGGATTCGATCCTTGGTCCTCGGGGCTTCAAAGCAAGTGCTTAACCCGCTGAGCCATCCCGGCTTTCCCATATTTTTATTGTTTTTGACAGAGAAAGAGAGAGAGAGATGCAGAGACAGAGAGAAGGGGGAGGGCCCAGAGCAATCTCCATAGTTGCACATCATTTGTTTTTCCACATAGTTTCATTCTACAGGTAGGCACAGGGCTGCACAGGGCAGGAACTAGGCCGGGGTCTCACCCTGGTGAGAACTGAACTGGGGGAAACTCTGCAGTTCAGCATATGGGTCCCCACAGGCTAGGGCTGGGATTCGATCCTCAAGGCCGCAAAGCGAGCGTTTAACCCACTGAGCCATCCTGGCTTCCCCTATAAACATTTTTTAGATCCTGAGAACTGTGAACTGAGGTTCTCACTGGGTCAGCAATCTCTTAGTGTCCAGTTAACTCCCCCAGCTCTTCTGGTCTGGGAGCTGGTGCCTTTGGACTGGACTTCCAAGTACTGCTGGGAAAAATCACACCATCATTTGGACTGGTGCCAATAAAAATTCAGGGGCTCCATCCCAGCTGTGCCCTTGGCACTATCTTGCATCTCAGTGGAGGTTTTTCTCAATCATCCCCACTTCCTTCACACCCCACTTCACACTGCCTTTCTCTCCCATGGACAACCTCATTCCCAAGTCAGAGAGATGTGAGGATGACAGGCCTGGGCTCCTTTATCTGTTCTTCATCATTTCCCACCACCTTTCTCTCCCTTTACCCTCAAATACCCTTCTAGATGCCAAGTCCTTCTGACCCTGAGCAGACCTGGATATGTCATTTATTTCTACTCTGGCCCTCACCAGTATTGTCAGCCTTTCTCTTTTACCTCTCTGCCTTTCATCGCACAACAAGGGAAAATCCAGGCTATTGGTACTATAGCTACCCTTGCTAAAGGGGCTGATTTAAATTTGTGTTCCTGGAATTGGAAGCTTGCATGAGTAAGTACCCCAGTAGGCACTAGGACAGGGAGTGAACAAGGGCTGAGAAGACCAGTCTTCTTAAACAGGGGCTAAAAGACCTGAACTTGATCCTGGGCTGACCCAACCAAAGTCTAAAGGGAAAGGGCTCAGCAAACTGACCATTGATTTAGCAAAGTGTACTAATTCATTTTCTGATGATTCTGTTCCTGGAAAGGTCAGCCCACCTAAGTGGTACAGAAGGGTTAAGAACTAGATACAGGGGTCTCCAAACTATGGCCCACCGGCCGGATGCGGCCCGCAAGGCCCTCTCATCCGGCCTGTGGAGACCTTTTTATCTGAATAAAGTAATATTAAATAAATAATTAAAAACAACATCTATGTTTTGATTCTTTTTTATTTGGACCTCGAGTGTGTAGTCAGCCCCCAAACTGCTGTTTGATAGTGAATGCAGCCCGCGGGCTGAAAAGTTTGAAGACCCCTGAAGAAAGCCCATGTAATTACCTAAACATTTGCTGAGCTTGTTGATTGATTGATTACTAACAATACTTGCCTGAGATGTTTTTTCCTTCAAAGCCAAAATGTAAAGATAAGAAAGTTGCTAACCTCAGACCAGTTGAAACTGACCAGAGAACATTTCCATGGCCTGGCATGAATTTTTCTCATTATAACCTCATTATAATATTAAACTCTCTGCCCAAGTCAGGGTTTATCTGCCGTTTTCTGTGCAGGCAACATATGTACAGCCATGTCTGCTTCCTGTGCATGCTCACCCCAAACATACCTCAACATACTATGATGTAAGCAACTAGCCCTATAATACCATGTGGTCTCTTGTTCTCAGGGAGGCACTGCTCAGAAAATGACTTCTAGGTGTACTCCTTACTCTCTGGCTTGCAATAAACTTCCTACTAACAAAATCAACATGGAGTGTTCTTTTGGCTAATACCTACCAAGTGCCTGGACCCCCTCTCTGGTTGGTAACAAGGGCAACCCTATAAGACTCCATTGTCATGTTTGGGAGATGTGGAGTGTTTGAGCAGAGGCGAGAGCAGTCAGTGGTCATCAAAGATTTAGAAAATCTTAGTGCTTTTTACACATCCATTCTCCTTGTGCCCCTGCACATGTGCAGGCCCACCCACACCAAATCCACACCCTTCTCACCCACCCAGCATCTTCCATTCAGCCCATCTCAAATAAACCAGCAGTGCCCAGAAGCACATTTCCTGAGATTTTTAAACCTAGTTTGCATTTCAACAGAAAGTTAAGTTGCAGTCCATGCTTTCTTTTATATTTACCTCTTCTACAGGCAGATGCTGAGCTACTGGAGCCTCCACAACAAACCTCTTTTCTTTGAAACAGGAAGTGCCATTTGTCCCAGCCTTAAAGAAGTGGTCCTTCTCTTCCCATGGAGGAGAACCACCAAGATTGGCTCTGGCACCTCCCTCGGCCCTCTCTGGGCTAAGGGATCTATAGGGAAGAATTAAGCTGTCCCCAGAGGAAGCAGGGGGTGGGGCCCAGGGAGTAACCCTTACTTAACACTTCTTTGTATCTGGAACTGGCAGAACTGGATCATGTTTACTGGCGAAAAACCAGTGTGCTGCTCTAGATCACTTTTATTCTAAAACAGATTAAGTTTCCTTTGGAAGGCCAACTGAATAAGTGGCTATGGGCTCTTGCAACTACTATTGGCTTGAGAAGAGTAAGATTTGAGTGGGAGGAACAAGAGATACAGCTCTCTCCTTTGCCTTGATGACATTGGGAGGTTACAGGTCCATATCAGCAGCAGCTGGTTAAGACTCTTCACTCATCCTCAGTCACTGCCCAGTTGCCAAAATTGCAACCCTAATTAAAGAAAGTTCTTCCCAGTTCCTCCTCCAGTTGGTATGAGGGCAGGCCAAGGGCACTTCATAAAATTCCAGGCTTGTCATTTACCCTCATGTTCCAAATTCTACTCTCTCTTTCTCTAACTTCACCAGACCTGAATCCCTTGATCAAGGATAAAAAGATCAGACACCCCCTAACAATGGGACACTTTCTGGTGGGCAGAAGAGACAGCATTGAGGGACAAGAGAGCCTCCACCTCTCCTCTTTCCTTCCAGGCCCATGATGACAACTGCCTTCAGCTAAGGGAAAATACCTGTCTATGGAGCCTGAACTGCTCTGGATTCTAAGCTTAACCGAAGAGCAACTCTGGACGGGAAGGGCCTCTGGTGGCTGGATTGCAATGACGTTAAGCCTGTCATCCTGAGGACAAGCAGGCAGGAAGCACCACAGGATTTGGAGAAAACATCAGTCCTCTCATTCTGACCTTCTGACCTTCTCACCTTCTCACCTTCTCACCTTCTCACCAGGGACAAAGCTGAGGCAGAGAATTTGGATTTCAAGCAGGCAGTCTGAGACCACTATCAGGTTCAGGTTCATAGGATTAAACAGGGGCTCCACCCCCAGCCCAAAGACTTCATTTTCTGACCACAGGATTTATATATAACTGCTTGAATGTCTGTGATAAATCTATACACTGAAGTCCTAAGCCCTCTTGGCAATGTGATGTTACCTCTTCTTCCATTAAGAGGTGAAATCTATGTCTCCATCCCCTTGAATCTGGGCAGTACTTGTATCAATAGAATGTGGAGGAAGTGACATTATGTGAGTTCCAGAGCCTGGGACTTTAATGACCTTGCAGCTTCCATCTTCACTCTCATGAAATGATGCCCTCCTGGATAAGAGGCTGCATGGAGAATCAAGAAACCATAGCTGAAAGGCAGAATCCTGCCAGATGTATTATATGAATGAAACCAGCTTGGCCCTTTCAATTGTTCCAGTTGCCCTTTACCTATTCACAGCATTAATGAGTCCTAGCAGAATCACAGAATAACTTGCAGGCAACTCACAAAATCATCAGAAATAATAAACTGTTGTTTTATTAAGATACTTAGTCTTGGGGTCGTTTATGATGTCACAATAAATAATGAAAATGATCACCTTTGCTGTTACCTACAGCCAAGATGGTAGGCCCAAATACGCCCATCCCTAGACTCCCACCTTGCCTCAGTGTGCCCAACTCCCCAGGCCTTACCTGATCTTTCCACTCTAGTGACCCTGCCTTGGTCTGATACACCTCTCTCCAGGACCTGAGGTCATATCAAACTAACCCATTCCTTGACAAGCCCACCATCATTTATTAATCCCCAGGATGGGCAAGACCACCTATCCCAGACTCCCTGCTGACGGCTCTCTGCCTGCTTCCCACCCTGGTAACATCAACCTGATGGCCAACTTCTGTCAGAGCCACCTTGGGGCCCACCACTCACTTCAGTCAAGGTGCCTTACCTTCTAGCTGTATTTAACAAGTCAGCCTTATGGATTGGCCTCTAGCATCTGCCCCATCCTACTAGGCCATTCTTAGGCCACATCTACAACTTCTTTCAGTGTCATTCCTGCCTGTCTAGATGGCTATTGGCTGGAGCCTGAAGAAAAAAATTATTGTAATGTAAGTATACATTGTCTGTCTCCTAAGCTGTGAATTTTTCAAGGACAGGAGCCAGGTCTTATTTATCTTTGAATCTCCAAGCCCTTCTCAGTGCCTGGGAGAATGAATATATGAAGGAAGGGAGGAAAGATGGATGGAAAAAAAGGAAGGGGGGAGGGAGATAACAAGGAAGGAAAGAGTCAGTAGGACAATGACCTTTCGCATTCTAAAGCCCCCAATGGATGTCTGAAACTGAGGCTAATACTGACCCCTATATATACTATGATATTTCCTATATACTCGTACACATAACTTTTCACCTAGAGGAAACACCTTACGGCTTCTCTTTGACATATCCCAATTGCCAGCATCACCACTCTTGTGCTTTGGGCCATTATTAAGTAAAATGAGAGTTACTTGGACACAAGCACTGTAACATCGAGACTGTCAACCTTATCATCAAGATGGCTCCTAAGTGACTAATGGGCCTGGGAGTGTCTATAGTATGGAGATGCTGGACAAAGAGACGATTCACATCAGGGTGTATAGAGCAGGACAGCATGAGATTTCATCACATTACCCAGAATGATGCAAAATTTAAAACTTATGAATGGTTTATATCTGGAATTTTCCATTCAATATTTTCATATCACAGTTGATTATATAAAACTGAAACCATGGAAGAAACCATGGATAAGGGAGGACTATTGTACCTTCACCTCCATCCATATCTCTAAACAATTTTATGTTACAACAACTGCAGGGATTAGGCATCCTTCTATCCCATCCTGATTTCACAATGCCTTCAGACGTGCATGCAAAGTTGGCAGTAAAATAACTTGGCTAAAGTGTAGAATATTTGTATTATTTCCCCAAAGGTACTCAAAGTGAGTGAGCTTGAGTGTGGCACAGAACTGAGGTAGAAAATTCAGAGAGAGACCTCAAAGTTGTCATTGCCCTCCAGTCAGTTTGCTCCTGAGAATCAGTCTGACAGGAAAAGATCAGTGAAGTTAGCTTTATTTCATCAAACAGGCTTTTTCATCAAACAGGCTGCTCAGTCAAGAGACCACAACACAGAAAATTGTCTAATTACATTTTCAATGAACCTTCTATGCCATATTCAAGCAACCCAGATTGCCATCTCTCTTAGAGAAGATATTGTATATGAAAATAGTTTTGTTAGATTGTAATGTTCTATAAAAAAATGTTAGCAGGGAAGCCAGGATGGTTCAGCAGGTTATGTGCTCACTTTGCAGTCCCAGGGACCGAGGTTCAAATCCTGGTTCCAGCCCATGTGGACCCATATGCTGAACTGGGGTGTGCTTCCCAGGCAGGAGGTCCCCAGTTTGGTTCTCTCCCCCACCCCTGGTTCAGCCCCTGGCTCGAGGTGGCATGCCTCCCATGTGGGTGGCCCCCAGCCCAATTCCTGCCCTGCGAGGCCCCCACCCACCTGTGTGGAACAAAACCATATTATCCAAAGAAATATACAAATTTAATGCAATTTCCATCAAAATCCCACAGACATATTTTCAAGAAGTAGATTTTTTAAATCATCAGATTCATATGGAACCACAAAAGACCTCAAATCACCAAAGCAATCCTCAAAAAATAATAATAATAATAAAAAGGCTGGAGGCATTACACTCCTCAACTTCAGTCTATATACTATAATGTGTCAATAATCAAAACAGCTTGATATTGGCAGAAAACTATACATACAGACCAATGGAACAGAATTGAAAACCCAGAAATAAATTCACAAATATATGGACAGATAATTTTTGACAAAGAAGCAAAAAATATACAATGGAGAAAAGAAAACCTCTTCAGTAAATGGTGCTGAAAAAATTGGAAAATCACATGCAAAAGAATGAATCTAGACTGTGAACTGTCACCATATACCAAAATTAACTCAAAGTGGACTAAAGACCTCCACATAAGACCTGAAACAATATATTGTATAGAAGAAAGCATCAGTACTAAACTTATAGACCTTGGGTTCAGAGAGCACTTTATGAACTCGACCCCAAAGGCAAGGGAAGTAAAAGCAAAAATAAATGAATGGGACTCTATCAAACTAAAAATCTTCTGCACAGCAAAGGACACCATCAATAAAGTAAAAAGGAACCCAACTGAATGGGAGAAAATATTTGCAAACAATGCCTGTGATAAGGGGCTAATATCTAGAATACATAAAGGACTCATACAGCTCCACAACAAAAAAACACAAATGATCCAATTAAAAAATGGGCAGAAGACCTAAAAAGATACTTCTCCCATGAAGACATATAAACAGCCAACAGGTAAATGAAAAAATGCTCAACATCACTAGCAATTAGGGAGATGCAAATTAAAATCACGAGATATCACCTCACACCTGTTAGAATGGCGATAATCAACAAGACAAGGAACAAGTGCTGGAGAGGCTGTGGAGAAAAAGGAACCCTCATACACTGCTGGTGGGAATGTAAATTAATACAATCACTATGGAAGGCAATATGGAGATTCCTCAAAAAATTAGGAATAGAATTGCCATATGACCCAGCAATCCTCCAATGGGTATCTACCCAAAACACTTGAAAACCTTAATTCACAAAGACATATGTACCTGAATGTTCATCGCAGCCCTGTTCACAGTGGCCAAGTCATGGAAACAACAAAGTGTCCTTTGATAGATGACTGGGTAAAGAAGTTATGGTACATTTACACAATGGAATACTACCCAATAACAAGAAAAGATGTAATATAGCCATTTGTGACAACATGGATGGACCTTGAAACCTTCTTATTAAGTGAAATAAATCAGACTGAAAGAATCAAGGAACATATGACCTCACTTATAGGTGGAATATAAAACTGATAGTAACAAAGTTACTATCAAAACTTATGGACACACTCAATAGTTTAGTGGTTACCTGAGGGGAAGGGAGGAAGGGGGGGGGTAGTAGAGAGGGGGCATCAAATATATGGTGATGGAAAGAGAACTGACTCTGGGTGCTGAGCACATAATGCAATGCATAGATGATGTAATATAGACTTCTACACCTGGAAACTATGTAATTGTTACCAACCAATGTTACCCCAATAAATTTAACAAAAAAAAAGAATGCAATAAAATATTGTGTAATTACGAAGAAGCCGGGATGGCTCAGTGGGTTAAGCGTTCACTTTGCAGCGCCGGGGACAGAGGATCGAATCCTGGCCCTGGCCCGTGCGGACCCATGTGCTGAACTGGGGAGTGCCTCCAGTTCAGTTCTCTCTCTGTCTCTGTATCTCTCTCTCTCTCTCTCTCTCTCTCTCTCTCTCTCTCTCTGTCAAAAACAATTAAATAAATAAAATCAATTGTTTAAAAAAATATATTGTGTAATTTTACATTCATAAAATTAAGGTTTGTCCACATAAGAAATGTCCAGGGAATGGAGGGATGGCTCAGAGGGTTAAGCACTCACTTTGCAGCCCTGGGGTCTGAGGACCCAGTCCTGGCCCCAGCCTGTGTGGACCCACATGCTGAACTGGGGTGTGCCTCTAGTTTGGTTCTTGCCAGGGTGAGCTTCCCATGTGAGAGGCCCCAGTTCAACCCCTAGCTCGTGGGAGCCGTGCCTCCTATGCAGGAGGCCCCGGGCCGGGTTCCAGCCCTGCGTGGCCCCCCTCCCCCTGTGTGAAATGAAACCATGTTGAAAACTGATGATATACAACTATGGAGATTGCTCTGAGCCCTCCCCCTTCTCTCTGTCTCTCTCTGTCAAAAACAATGAAATAAAAAAAAGAAAAGAAAGAAACATTCAAACCTGTAGAGAATTTGTATAAGAGTTTATGTGAGCCAAATTGATAACATGTGCTAGGGAGCAAGATCTCAAATGCTCTGGAGAGTAAGTTTTTTGCATCTTCATTGATGCATTTAAAATTAAGGAAGGAACATAAGAAAGATTATTTGGAGGTGAGAAAAGGCAAGGCAGGGATTGTATTACAGGATAGTGAATAAGATTATATACTCTCTAAAGCAGGGGTGTCAAACTCAATTAAAACACGAGCCATTTGGTGCAACAGACAATATTCACACAGGCCACATCACATTTACAAACATCACCGGACTGAGTCAGCACGTTTATACACACCCCCAGGCCCCCAGGAAAGGCACTGGGCCACGTGTATACTCATCTTCAGTAGTTAAAGGGTTAACGAGAGAATTGTGTGTATGGTATATTGCCTCGATCTCCCCTAAGCGCTATTTTCTTTATAACAATTTTTTCTATTTTCATTTTATTTCAGAGCATCGTGGGCCACAAAAAATTACCTCGGGGGCCGCATGCGGCCTGCGGGCCGCCAGTTTGACACCCCTGCTCTAAAGCATGGTTAAGGCTTATTTCAAAGGTATGTTAACCTAGGTGGACAGAAATGATAAATAGGGTTTTCTTATAGCAAAGAGAAAGCTTTTACTAAAGAAGCTATATGCCTAAAGCTTGACTGCCCACCATGACCTGCCCAGTTAGGGATTTATGATCAGATCATTCTGTGAGGTTACTTTTCATAGAACCCCATTTTTTATCCACAGGTTTTTAAAATATATATGCATATACATTTACACAAAAGAAAATACATTCAAACCAGTAGACCTCCTAATCCAAATAGCACCATAGACACTGCCCACCCACCATTTGTGATTCAAAATACGGAACTCTGAACAGAGTTCTGAATTTTCCCATGACTACTCCAGTGCCTTTTTAAAGCTGTGAATATCAAAATCTTTTCAAACCAATGCTCCCTTTCTTTGTTTGAATATTTGTTTTTGTTTTACTTTATTCTGTCAGGGGTTTTTGTGTCCCTGCTTTGGGTGCCCTAAACCCACACACAGTCTGCCTGTTGACTAATCCTGCACAGCTCCTCTCCCCACCCCCAAGAAGGCCAAGTCTGCAAAGCCACACCCAGGTTGCCTGCCCCCACCGCTCCCCACATCTATCCCTCCTGTTTCAGTCTTGCCATTGTGTCCCAGGCAAGCTGCAGAACAATGAATTCTTAGCAAATGATGGTGTTTCCCTGTCTCCACGTTCTAAGCCAACCCCAGTTATGCCTGGCATCTGGGAGTCAGCATTTCACAGGCTTCTGTGACATTTGAGCGTTCACATCCCACTTCTTCCAGCATTTGGGGAGGAGAAGGGAGGACAGAGAGCTGCTCTGCTCACCACCAATGAGCTCATCCAGAGGCAATAAGAAAACTAAATTTTAATCCATGAATCAGAAAGCCTGAATTTATGCAAACGCACATATTCCCCAGTGGCCTGACCCACCCCGCAGACCTTCCAATAAAAAGAACTAGACTAAGGCCTCCTCCGTAGAATGAAATAACTGATTAAACAAAGAAACACATTTTTTTAGTGAAACAAGCCTTACATGCCATTCACCTGAATCTTTTGATTTCTGTATACCTTCCAATGCCACAACTTTTTTTTCCCAGTCCTCTTGTGGCTGAAGTCACATATTTCTGGGAGCCCTTCCCAACTTGAACACTTGGAGCAGTATAACCATGTGCAAATCTCTTAACTGTTTTGAGTTTCAATTTCTCAATCTGCAAACTGGTAACACTAATTCCTATCTTTTTGTATTGTTGAAAGGGTTTGCTTTGTGATCCTAGGGCAAAATGCTCCTAAGCATTACTCACTATCTCAAAGTAGGGGCTGCCCAATGAACTGCTAGATAAATGGTACTGTGGGATTAAATTTGACCCCTTGTCAATATTCACTCCAGGCTGAAGCCATTGAGTTAGCATGTCCTATCTTACCAAACAGTAGCCTGGTTCTCCTAACACAAGCTCCTCAAAATGGAGAAGGCTCAGAGTTGTTAGCCATCTGGTCTTCTTTCAAATTCTACTGACCATAGCAAGGCTGCCCACTAGCTTTCCTCTAAATTTTTAACTATGGGGCCCATCGGCCACTGTTCTCTTTCTAAATTACTGCTTTACTTTTATTGTCAACCATATCTTTGACCTTCTTTTTACTTTTCTCAGGGGGGTATTTGAAGACTTTGGCATCAGAGTCTATAGGGTCTTCTTTCTCCCTTGGCCAACAGCCACAGTCCTCCCCTCTCTGCAAGGCATCTGATGTGTCTTTCTACTTTCCATTCTTTTGTGAGCTTGCCATGAAGATTATGCACTGATTCAGAATATTAGTCCAGGTTTGGAGTTTGTACCCCTGAACACAATAGCCTTTTTTCCAGTATTTTACTAAATGGCATCTGTTGTAAAGCAAGGCACTGATATACATTAGTCCCAAATTATTCATTAGTCCTTTCATGGGCTGCTAATCATAATGCTAGATCTCCTTTTTTATGGTACTAATGTCACTAATGTTTAATAATTTTAGAATAGTCAGGAGTCACAGAAAATAGAACAAAAGCTTTTGGTTCCTTTCACTATGATTTCCTCATCTATTGATTCAAAACTTCTAGAAAGGCAAAAGTATGGAGACAATAAAAAGATCAGCGGTGGAGATGCCAGGATTGTTCAGTGGGTTGATTGTCTTGCAGCCCCAAGGTCCAAGGAGCGAATCCTGACCCCAACCCATGGGGACCCATATGCCAAACTGGGGTGTGGCCCCCAGTTCAGTTCTCACTGGGGCAAGCTTTCTATGTGGGAGGTCCCCAGCCGGTTCCTGCCCTGCGCAGCCCTGCGCCCACCTGTGGAATGAAACTATGTAGAAAATTAACGATGTGCAACTATGGAGACTGCTCTGGGTCCTCCCCCTTCTCTCTGTTTCTCTCTGTCTTTGTCTGTCTGTCTGTCTCTCTCTCTCTCTCTCTCTCTCTCTCTCTCTATCAAAACAATAAAAATAAATCTTGGAGAAGAAACCTCAACTAAGAGAACCACACAACGCGGAACAACACACAAAGGTTAGAGAAAAAAAGGGGAGAGCGGGAGAGGGAAAGGGAAGCAGCGGCCCGGGGCTGGCAAAAACAAAGGGGGATTGGGGGACGACGGTCACAGTGGAGCTGGATCGAGGGCGGGCTGGAAGCCGAGACCTAGGGAGCGTGGAAGCCCCACAAGACTGTGGACAATTTAACATCTGATCTCAAGGGACAGCACGCAGTGCCCTAATCAGATCACGGAGCCTAAAGTGGAACAGGGACTGTGGAGCAGGGCGGCGGCACTTCCCAGTGGGCGGGGTGAGAGCAGGGCACCAGCCTGCAACGGCTCAGCACCCCTGATTTACGGAGGAGATTGACTGTGAGGGAGCGCCTTCTGAGGACAGGGCTCTTGGAGTGAGGGCTGGGGCTTGAGTGGGCACAGCTGCATTGGACGTGCTTGGAGTGAATCCGGCGGTCGCGGCAGAGCTGGGAGCGTAGAGCGGCTGCCGCCCGAGCTATGGCCTGTGCGCGCAGGGCTTTCGGCGCCCTGCCCACTGGGCCGCCCCGCGGCGCCGCTGCCTGCTCACCAGTGCGCTACAGGGCTTTTGGCACCCTGCTCACCAGGACACCACAGCACCGCTGCCTGTGCGCAGGACCGGCTTTCAGCGCCCTTCCCACCGGGCCGCTGCAGCGCGGCTGCTGCTCGCGAGCGTGCAGCTGGTCTTTTGGCGCCCATCCCACTGGGCCACTGGGGCGTGGCGGACCGCGCACGGCTGGGCTGCCTGCCGGGTCTCCGAGGTGTCATTGCCTGTGCACGGGACTGCACGGCCAACCAGGGCCTCTGCCAAGCCCCAGCCCATCCAAGTGCTGCCCTGCGGGCGTGGCTTACAGATACGATTGAAGGAGGGGCAGCCAGGAGGAGGAAAGACCAGAGCTCCTGTGCCCCGCCCACACTGAACCACCAGCCCCCCTGCTGAAAGAGGAATCTGCTATTGTGTCTCAGGCCCGCCCTAGCTCCTACTCACATGACCCCACCCCTGGCCACACCTTTACTACCCTGCTATCTAACAGCTAAGACAGCAA
>PVKE010032181.1:0-10513 GCA_004027555.1 Craseonycteris thonglongyai
ACAAAGAAAGGTTCCCATTTTTAAAAAAAGCGGCATATAAAATCAAATCGTTTTTCGGGTCAACGTATTTATGCGAATCTTTGTTTTCAAACATGAATTTAATAAAATCACGATATAGATCTCGACTTACCGATGAGCATCTTAATAATTGTTTGCTAACAGGGTTGTCGTCATACTCTCCTAATTACGAGGCATTGGCCAATGAAATGCAATGCCAAAGATCACACTGACAGATTGATTTTTTTTGTTTTCTTTTATATTTTTTTAAATGATTTTATTATATTTGTTTTTTATTTACTTTGTATTATGTTTTGTATATATGTTTCTTTGTGTGTATATAATTTGTACAATAAATTTATTATTTTAAAATTATTTTTATTATTTTTTATTCTTGTTCAATAATAAATATCCTTAGAAATAGCTGGTGCCCGCCGCCCTACCGATATTTTAGTATGCGCCCTAGGGTATAAAAAGGTTGGGAACCCCTGCTCCATATGTTTCCATATTGCTTGTTTCTCTACACACTTTCATTCTTTTTTTGGGTCAATGCTAGCTACATACGTTTCACTTGACTAGGCTCCTGGAGAGCAGAAACCATCTTTTTCACACATCAGGTCCATTCCAGCATAATGCTTGCATACAATACATGCTAAATACTGCCTGACTGAATGAGAGCCACTGGACCTAATCTAGTGAATTCATACAGTGAGACAGCCATAAAGCCAAACTGTGAAAGAGAATAATCCCTCTAATTTAAAGTCACATACCTAAATTTAGCATGACCAACAGAAAATGTCATGGGCCTGCCACTTTAAGGGGACTGGCAAACTGACTGGATTTACGCAGTCCTAATTAAAACTAAAGGGCACTGAGGAAAAGAAGAGAAATAGGGAGATTTAGAGGTGTGGATTCTACAGGTCACCTTCTCCTCTGCTTGGAGCCCAAAGCTCCCAGCTTATTTAGCAAGCTCACCAAGCAGCCTATTCTTTCTTTGGGGTCACTGTAGGATCTAAGCATTGAAAAGTAACTGATTAGGCTACTTTATTGAGCAACTGGCTCTACTCTTGGACATTTAACTTTTTATTTATTTATTTTTTTATTGGTTTTGACAGAGAGATACAGAAAGAACTGAACTGGGGGAACTCCCCAGTTCAGCATATGGGTCCGCACGGGCCAGGCCGGAATTCGATCCTCAGTCCTGATGCTGCAAAGTGAGCACTTAACCCACTGAGCCATCCTGGCTTCCCCCATTTAACTTCTAATTGTTGTTACATGGGGCTTTTTCTCTAAATGAATCCCAATGCACCAATCATTAAGCAAATCCCTTTAAAAAAAGGCTTAAAATTAACAACAGCAGGGAACACAAAGTCACTAAATTCTCTAAATCACAATATCCATAGTCTATTTTGATGAAATTCACCCCCACCTCCTTCAAACAATAGGTCCTACCAGGGAATAACTGAGAACCAGCATATCCTGTGATTGTTGTTCAAGGAGAAAGCTCCCAGTGCTTACTTATTAAATAACTAGCTCATGTGTGATCACTCAGCTGTGACAGCAAGTAGATAGCAGTCACTATAATTTAGGGGCTAAAAAGGAATTCCACTCCTGCCCCTAATTTATTAGCTAAACACCTTAGAACAGATACTTCCCCACTTCAAACATCCTTAGGCCTACCTGTTTTCATATCTGGAATTCTTAGTATCTAACTTTTTCAGTATAAAAATGAGAAAAACAGGCCTAGAGTAAGAGAACTGCAAATGATCATATAGTGACAGTGACAGAATCTTTTGACCAGGCTGCCTAGCACTTTATTTTACTAAATAGTTATTAGCAAGGCCACAATTTCCAGTACTACAGTAGCCTAATTTAAATGCATTCAAGATAGCCTCTCGGGGAAGCCGAGATGGCTCAGTGGGTTAGGCGCTCGCTCACTTTGCAGCGCCAGGGACCAAGGATCGAGTCCCGGCCCTGGCCTGTGCGGAACCATGTGCTGAACTGGGAGCTCCCCTAGTTCAGTTCTCTCTGTGTCTCTGTATCTCTCTCTCTCTCTCTCTCTCTCTCCTCTGTCGAAATAAATAAATAAATAAAAATACATTAAATAAATAAATAAATAAAACTGCAAAAAAAAAAAAAGATAGCCTCTCTGCTTCGACAGCCCCTCCCATCCCTCTACTCATCCCCACCTATTTTCAAACCTAAAGTGCTAAATAAATAAATTCAATGAAGTAACATGTTATATCATTTCTCCTACAAGACTGGAGCTACCAAACCATGTGCTTCAGCCATGACACCTGGAAATCGTCCTGATGGATTCCGGCACACTGGTGGGCAGCGACTGCTGCAGCCTGAAGAGCATGTGGCAGTGAGTATTCTGGAGATGGAACTGCACCAGCTTCTCAATTATAATGTCCTAACTACAGCAATATGTTCCAACCCATTGTTGGCCCTCAACACATTGTGATTTGGGAGGACTACCATGATAAAGGGTAATTTTATGCACTACTTAGTCACCCTGAGTTAGGAGCAAGCATACACATAGTGAGTATAAAGGATGTGACACCTTTTTAAGCAAGCATTTCCAATCTTATTAAATCAAATGAATACTGGGGATGCCAGAATGGCTCAGCGGGTTGAGTTCTTGATTTGCATGCAGCCCCAGGGTCCAAGGATCAAATCCCAGCCCCAGCCCATGTGGACCCATATGCTGAACTGGGGTGTGCCTCCCATTCAGTTCTTGCTGGGGCATGCCTCCCATGCAAAAGGCCCTGGCCCAATTCCTGCCCTGCGCAGCCCGTGCCCACCTATGGAGTGAAACTATATAGAAAACTAATGATGTACAACTATAAAGATTGGGCCCTCCCCATTCTCTCTGTCTCTCTCTGTCAAAATAAATAAATAAATAAAGGGAAAGCTGGGATGGCTCAGAGGGTTAAGCGCTCATTTAGCAGCCCCAGAGTCCGAGGATTGTATCCCGGCCCCAGCCCATGCGGACTCATATGCTGAACTGGGGTGTGTCCCCAGTTCGGTTCTTCCCAGGGCAAGGTTCCCGGTGTGGCTCCAGCCCTGGGCATGCTTCCCATGTAAGAGGCCCCCAGCTCACGGGGGTGTGCCTCCCATGCAGGAGGCCACACTGGCCAGGTTCCTGCCCTGCACAGACCCATGCCAACTTGTGGAGTAAAACTACATAAAAAACTAATGACGTACAACTATGGAGACTGCTCTGGGTCCTCCCCCTTCTCTCTGTCTCTCTCTCTGTCAAAAACAAAACAAAACAATAAAAATAAATCTTTTTAAAAAATCAAATGAAAACTGTAATCAAAATAGTTTCCTTGGGAAATTATTTATTCTAACAATATTATCATTACTCAAAATATTTATGAAGCACTCCTTTGGGAACTGCCTTTAAAATCTACTCCATGTGAAACAAACACAAAAATTAAGTTTTACTGTTACAGTCACACCCTATTCTTCACCAAAAAAGGTATTACCTTGCTTGACTCTGGCTCACAGTATCTTCTGGCTGTTTCCAAAAACTGAAAGAGTGAAAATTTGTTACTTTTGAGGATATTTAAAAGATTGGCTTAGAAGCCAAAAATGTTTTGAGCATGGATAGCATCACCAGAATAAATGTAAAGATTGAGAACAGAATTACTTTGAGGAGAAACTTATAAACATTGTTAACTGTCCCACAATTCCAATGAAGGGGACAAGATATGTGCAATATGTGTCATGTGTTAAAAATAAACTATCATATTGCTTTATAATCACATATTATATAATCAGACATTTTGGCTATGGAAGAAATCTTCCAGATCATGTAATTCAAACTGTTCATTTTTACATATGAGAAAACTCCAGTCCACGGATGTAAGGCAATTTATTGTCCCTGGTCACAGTTGGTTAGCAAGTCAGGACTAGAAACCCAGTTACTCTGACTCCCACACAATCCACAAACATTGTAATCCACACACCTTCCCTCTTCCCTGTTCCTCACTGCTGTCTTTCAAAGGGGAAGGAGATGACTTGGGACACTAAAGCATACCAGGAATAGTTCTGATACCCAGTGGCTGAAACAATGGCTTAAGACAAGGACCTCTCTACAGTCACCCCTATGGGTATGAAACATTTTTTGGTGTCTGGCTCACAAGAGTTCTGCATAATCTACCTCAGAGTAGCAGCCAATGAAACCTCTGGGCACCACCTTACCCCTCAACACACACACATACAGCTAGAGGAATATGTAAATATGTTTACTAAACCTCTCTGCCTACCTCCTGAAGTAAGCCAATTGTTTCAAGTAATTAACAGAAGGTTACTATGAAGAACCTGGATCAGGGAAAAAGATAGTAGAGCTCCTATTCAGGAAAAAGTTGACCTATGAAAAGGCAGAAAGCAGGAACATCTTGACTTACCTCCTGGCTTTCTCAGGCTCAGAACAAAGTGATCCCTGGCAGTCTGGGTTACAATTAGCCTCTATCCAGAGAAGGGGCAAAGGGATAGGATGGCTTGTTCATTCCCCCATCCCACCCACTGCTGGTCAACTCAGCTTCACATCATCCTGGGCAGCCCCAGCATTCTGTAGATCAGACAGCAACCAAAAGGAAAGAAGGGAAGCCACATAGCCTAATTCAATGGTGTATCAGTGGAAAAGCAGAAGAGTCACTGGGGCAGAAATTCTGGCCTCCTGTGGCAAGACTGACAAACCACGCCCATACCTGGTCAGCAATGGTAAGGCCCTGCCCTATTAAGATTCTGGTATCCAAATCGGGAAAGGTCCTTCCTCAAGAGGTTCCATACCACTCTCATTTCCAAGTGTGTTTCTCCTCCTCAAAAACCTTCATTGTTATTCTTCTGCCTAAAGCAGGGGTGGCAAACCTTTTTGGCGATTGAGTGCCAAAGTTTATGAAATAGAGTATACTCGCTCAACTCGCATGCCAACCCATTGAGTGAGAGGTATCGATTATTTTTATGTCTATAAGAGCATAAACAATAATTTTTTAAATGGTATTCACAGCTCCACGTGCCGAAATAATTGCTCCGTGTACTACTTTGGGCACGCGTGCCATAGGTTCGCCACCCCCGGCCTAAAGCAACACATCTAAATTCTTTGGCTTAATTTTCCAAGTCCTCCATTATATAGCCTCTAGTCATTTATTCAACCTTATTTCCCACTCTTCCATGGTGTACGCTCTGAACTAATCAAGCCAGACTTCCCACTTCTCTCTGCATGAGCCAAAACCATTTCTCATTTCCATGCCTTTAGTCATCCAACAGTGGTAAATTCACACACCTTCAATGAATGCTCCAGTGGAATATATGTCAGAACTACAGAGCATTGACCCCACCTAAAGGCATTCAAATATTTTAACTCAAATATTTGTGTAGTATTTCACTGAGATCATTCCAATAACATTTTAAAGTTATTAATATTCCATCCAGGGGAAGCCGGGATGGCTCAGTGGGTTAAGCGCTCTCTTTGCAGCACCAGGGACCAGGGATCGAATCCCGGCTCCGGCCCGTGCGTAACCATGTGCTGAACTGGGAGCTCCCCCAGTTCAGTTCTCTCTCTGTCTCTGTATCTCTCTCTCTCTGACAAAATAAATAAATAAATAAATAAATAAATAAAATATTCCATCCAGCTTGTCAACGTGAGGAAACTTCCCCAAAGTTAGGCAGCTGACAAAATGCTTGGGAAATCTCTAAGGTTTGTCTGAAGCCAAAGGAAGAGCTCTAAATTATTAGGCCTCCAAATAGGACAAACACCATGGATGATACAATGCTTTAAATACTGAAGAGGAAGTCACTTTTTATAATATACAAACTTAACATCTTGATTTACAAAGACGTCTTAGATATGCCATATGTTTCTTAAGCCATCATAAACCTTGATGCCTCTGAGACACGTGCAGGTTTATTTTGTTTTGAGTGCAGTTATTATGCAAATATTATCAAGAAATAATTATATATATATTCAATGCTAAAGTGTGAGCTATAGAAAAAATCCCTTTAAGATGCCTGTTTTGAATTTGTATGAAAGTGACACTGAAGGGAAGCCGGGATGGCTCAGCAAGCTGAGCGTTCACTTTGCAGCCCTGGGGTTCGAGAATCAAGTCTCAGCCCCGGCCCATGCAGACCCATACGCTGAACTGGGGTGTGCTTCCCATGTGGAAGATCCCCAGTTCGGTTCTCCCCAGGGCAATCTTCCCATGTGGGAGGGCCCCAATTCAGCCCCCAGCTAGCAGGGGTCTGCCTCCATACAGGAGGCCTCCAGCTGGGTTCCTCCTACCTTATGCAGCCTCTGTCCACCTGCGTGAAATGAAACCATGTCGAAAACTGATGATGTACAACTATGGAGACTGCTCTAGGCTCTCCCCCTTCTATCTCTCTCTGTCTCTGTCTCTCTAAATTAATTAATTATTAATTAATTAAATTTAAAAATAATGGGGGGGGGGACTGAAGCCAAATGGGCTATTCTAGTGAAAACAGCAAAACATACTCAACAAATTTGTATGGCTGACTATTCAACAGAAGATGCAAATTCAAGTGAAGGTAGCCCTATCCAAAGTTATGTTCATAAAGACACAAGACCTATATCTGTATCAAGCAGTGATGACTGTGATTCAGGAGATGAAGAAAGGAATTGGAAAGAAAAAGAAAATATTCCAAATATAAAATCATTTACCCAGATTGTTGGTATGAACACTTCAGTTTTTCAAAGACTAGGAGCAAATCCTATGTCTCTTTGTGTTTTGAAACTAGGGCTAAGTGATGATTTTTTTTGAAATGATACCGGTAAATGTAGAAACAAATAGACACACAAGTCAAAAGATAAAGGACCAGAATTCTAAAAAGGATGAGAAGAAACCGGGATGGCTCAGTGGGTTAAGCGCTCACTTTGCAGCCCCGGGGACCAAGGATCGAATCCCGGCCCCGCCCCAGCCCCGGCCCCAGCCCATGTGGACCCATATGCTGAACCGGGGAGCTCCCCCAGTTCAGTTCTCTCTCTGTCTCTGTCTCTGTCTCTCTGTCTGTCTGTCTCTCTCTTTCTCTCTCTGTCAAAAAAAATAATAATAAAAAATAAAAACAAACAATAAAAAAAAAATTTAAAAAAAAAGCAAAGTATATAGTTGATTACTTGAATAATGAGTTTGAACAATTATATACTCTGGATGAAGATGTCTCCCTAGATGAGCATTGATGAAATTCAAAGGATGGCTGGGGTATGAGCAAGTTATAGCTACCAAACGTGCCAGATTTGGAATCAAAGTTTACAGGTTATGTGCATCCAATACTGGATATTGCACCTGCAAATGTTAAGTTGAAAAATAAGTAGTACATTATGCTCACACAGAATTTCATTTAATTCATATGTCAAGGGGTTACTAGTGGGATGAGAAGCCCAAATAGCGGCTTATCTAACCATAATCTAACTATCTTAAATTCTGTCCATCTTCCTGCCTAAGTATTTCCTAGTTATTCCAGGTTCTACTGAGTTCCCTCTTTTCTCAAATCCTGTAGGGCTTACAGATTAGACAACAAAAGTGAGTGCTAAATTATAGACTGTCATACAAAACTGAATACTGATTCCATGTGTTTTCCAGCTTCACTAATCAAACTACTGTAATTAACTGATATAGTTCTACCAAAAATGTTTAACCCTAAATCTAATCAAAAGGAAACAATCATATAAATCCAAATAAAGAGACATTCTGCAAAAAACTAACCTGAACTCTTCAAGAACATCAACCTTATAATAAACAAAAAGGCATTCAAGATTAAAAGAGATTACAGAACTCTTGTTCAAGGTTAAAGGAGACAAGGGGTATGACAAAATCTATTTTTATTTGTTAAATTTATCAGGGTGACATTGGTTGGTAAAAATTACATAGGTTCCGGGATGTTGGGATGGCTCAGTGGATTGAATACTCACCTTGCAGCCCCAGGGTCCAGTGATTGAGTTAGAGCCCCAGCTGGTGCAGACCCATATACTGAACTGAGGTGTCTCCCATGTGGGAGGCCCCCAGTTTGGTTCCTAACAGGGCGAGTTTCCCACGTGGGAGGCCCCCCGGCTTCCGGGGAACGTGCCTCCCATGCAGGAGGCCCCCAACCTGGTTCCCACCCTGTGCAGCTCCAAACCCACCTATGTGGAATGAAACTATGTCAAAAACTAATGATGTTCAACTGTGGACTGCTCTGGGCCCTCCCCCTTCTCTCTGTCTCTGTCAAAAACAATAAAATAAATCTTAAAAAATTACATTTGTTCCAGGTGCATAATTCTACATTATATCGTCCATGTGTTGTACTGTGTGCTCACCACCCAGTCAGTTCTTCCATCACCATGTATCTGATGCCCCTTCCCTCCTTCTCCCCAACCCCAATCCCCCCCCTTTGTGCTTAGGTAACCACTAAACTTTTAACAGTAACCATGAGTTTTTGTTTCTTTGTTTCAGTTTTATATACCACATGTATATGTATTTTTATTTTTTCAGTCTGACTTATTTGACTTAACATGATAATCTCAAGGTCCGTCCATGTTGTTGCAAATGGCAGTATTTCATCTTTTCTTATCGCTGAGTAATATTCCATTGTGTAAATGTACCACAACTTTTTAATCCAGTCATCTATCAAAGGATACTTTGGTTGTTTCCATGACTTGGCCACCATGAAAAGTGCTACAATGAACATTGGGGTACATACATCTTTACAGACTAAAGTTTTCAAATTTTGGGGGTAGATACACAGAAAAGGGATTGCTGGGTCATATGGTAATTCTATTCTTAATTTTTTGAGGAACTTCCCTACTGTCTTACATAGGGGTTGTACCAATTTACATTCTACAAAATCTTGACAACTAATGCATGTATGATCCTTCAATGGAAGCCAAATTAAAAAAAAAGAATCATGGGAAAGCTGGGATGGCTCAGTGGGTAAAGCACTCGCTTTGAGGCCCCGAGGACTGTGGATCGAATCCCGGCCCCGGCCCGTGCGGACCCACATGCTGAGCTGGGGAGTGCCCCCAGTTCAGTTCTTGCTGGGACCTATGTTGGAGCCTCCCGGCCCAGTTCCTGCCCTGCGCAGCCCTGCGCAGCCCTGCGCCCACCTGTGGAATGAAACTATATGGAAAACTAGTGTCAACTGTGGAGACTGCTCTGGGCCCTCCCCCTTCTCTCTGTCTCTCTGTCAAAAATCAATAAAATAAATCTTTAAAAAAAAAAAAGCACCACTGGGAAAATCTGAGAAATCTGAGTATTGTATATTGGATGTATTGAATTAATATTAAATTTCCTGAATGCTAATTGTACTACAATTATATAGGAAGATCCTCTGGTTTTAGGAAACAGTTGCTAAAATATTTGGGATGAAGTAATATGGTTTTCATATCTAACAATAAAAAGTTTAAGAAAATGAAGGATACAGAGCAAATGTAGCAAAATGTTAGTAATTGGTGAATATAGGTGAAGAGTATGTATTTGCTATATCATTTTTGTAAAGAATCAGTAGGTTTGAATATGTGGAAGAATTTATAAATATTTGTATATTATTCCTACAAAGTATCTGTAGAGTTGAACAGTTGGAGACGAAGGAAATCCTGTATTTTATACTTCTTTATATACTCAGTTCTGCAAGAAATGTAATAGGCACTGATTACATATATGCTCACTGCCTGAGGAAACTGGGGTTTGGATATCAGTAAGGAGGCAAAGTCCGCTTTGCAACAGTTTATCAGGAGTATAGCAGGAAACTCTTAGGGCAGCGATCCCCAACCTTTTTGGCATCAGGGATCGGTTTCCTGAAAGACAGTTTTTCCACATACTGGGAAGAGGAGGGTATGGGGAATGCTTATGAGCAGTTCACATTAGGGTCCGTGCTCCTATGAGAATCTAATGCCACTATTGATCTGACAGAAAGTGGAGCTCCAGAGATAATCCAAGTGATGGGGAGCAGCTGTAAATATAGATGAAACTTCATTCACTCACCTGCTGCTCACCTCCTGCTATTTGGCTGGATTCCTAACAGGCTACAGACTGATACCTGTAGTGGTCTGTACCCTGGGTGTTGGGGATCCCTGGTCTTAGGGAACAAGAGGTTTCCCTCAAACTCACATCAGCACACCAAAGGTAAAACAGAAATGCAGGTAATCAAAGCTATTACCTCATCCCCTTCCTGAGGACATCCAGAAGTCAGACACATGATAAATGCCCATTTACAAGGCAAAATGCAGTTGCTACTCATACAATGGGACCAAAAACAGGGGTCACATTGCATCATCCTTGCCACAGGGTACTAAAAACTTGACAGCCTGCAAAACAAGTGTGGCTGCCAGTCACAAGAGGGTACCCAAGTGGTCAAATAAATATGCCTGAAACATGCAGTCTTCACTGCTCACCAGATAAACCAGTCCTCAACTGCAATAAGGCAGACAAAACCTGCAAAGAAGGGAAGCCAGGATGGCTCAGTGGGTTAAACGTTCGCTTTGCAGCCCTGAAAACCGAGGATTGAATCCTGGCCA
>PVKE010032182.1:0-18624 GCA_004027555.1 Craseonycteris thonglongyai
TGATGTGATGTGGACTTGTACATCTGTAAACTGTCTAATTGTTACCAACCAATGTAACCTCATCAAATTTAACAATAAATTAAAAAAAAAAAAAAGTATCACAGTAGGTAGGAATGTTTGACTTAAACTAACAAAATGAAATTTAGTAAGGAGAAATGTAAAGTCTTCCAAGTACAGACAGTGTAAGGCTACAAAATTTTGGAGACATTAATGTGAGAAAAAAAAATTAAGGTTTTTATTTGGCTTTAAATTTAATATGAGATATTGATATGAAGATATTACTTACTTTGAAGTTTTGATGATCTAAAACTTAGTTTTCAAGATTGATTTTATGAAGCTATAGAAGAGAGACAATGGGTAGAATATAGAATAAAAGCAAATTTTGAGTAAACATTTAAAAATCTTTTTTTCTTTGTTTTGTTTAAAAATCTTTTAAATAGACTTGAGAAGCAAAAAAATTTTATTAACTCAGGCCTGGCTAATTTCAAGTCAGGTCAATTTCTTGGTCCATTTCCCATTTTGGCAATTGCTGATCTGATCGACCATTCATCAATAAGTATTAAAATACATGTTACATTGTGGTTTTACCTTGTAATTTGTGTTCTGTCTGTTCTCTATTTATTATTATTTTTTTTATTTTCCTGACTTCTTGGTACATACTTAAACATTTTTTAAAAATTTATTTTGATTTATCTATAATGTTTTTGAATATATCTCTTTCTATGGGTTTTTTAGTAGTTACCCTAGATGTTATACATAACTTAGCCCAGTCTTCTCATGTCATTTTACCAGTTCCAGTGAGTACAGAAACCTTATTTTTATTTATGTCTTTCTATCCTCCATGCTTCTAATATATTTGTTTTAATTATTTCCTTTACATACATTTAGAACCACATCAGTGTTTTACTTCTTACGGTACTTGAACCATTGTATTATTGTACTTGGCTGCCGTAACAACCATAGACAGCATAGTTTAAACAACAGAAATTAATTTTCTTATAGTTCTGAAGGCTGAGAAGTATAAGATTAGGTGCCAGCAATTTAGTTCCTGATGAGAACTCTCCTCCGGCTTGTGGGTGGCCACCTTTACTCTGTGTCCTCAGATGACAGAGAAGCAGCCCTGGTGTCTTTTTCTCTTCTTACAGCCCTATCAGATTAAGATCCCACCCTTATGACCTTGATTTAACTTTTATCACTTCCGCACAGGCTCTATCTCCAAACAGTCACATTGGGAGTTAAAGTTTCAACATATGAATTTTAGGGGACATACACATTCAGTCCATAACCATCAAACATCATTTAGAAAACTCAATAGAAAAAGGGAAGTCTATCATTTTATTGACCCATAGTTTTGTTTACTGTGTTCTTTCTTTCTGATGTTCCAAGATTCCTTCTTTTATTTTCTGTTTAGAGAACTTCCTTTAACCATTTCTTTAGGCAACAAATTCTCTTAATTTTCTTTCATGTGCAAATGTCTTGATTTCCTTTTTATTCTTTAAAGACATTTTCACTGGATATAGGAATTTGGGCTGACAGTTTTGTTTGTTTTTTTAGCACTTGAAAAATGTTAAGCCACTTCTTTCTGGCCTCCATGTCTACTGATGAGAAAACTGCTGCTATTTAAATTGCTTTTTCCGTATAATAAGGTATCATTTTTATCTCACTGCTTACAAGAATTCTTTTCTTTGTCTAGTTGTCAAAGTTTAACAATGATGAATCTTTATGTGGATTTTTTAAATTTATTTATCATGTTTAGATTAGTTCAACTTCTTGAATCTGTAGATTTATGTCTTCTGTAAAATTTGAAATGTTTTTAGCCATTACTTTATGTATTTTTTCAGTTACACCTTTCTTATTCTCTCCTTCAAGGCCTCTGGTGACACAAATATTAGATCTTATATGAGGGAGGACCCAAAAAAAAACTCCAGAATTTATTTATAAAAAATTATGCATTTATTCTTACATGTTTAAACTTTAGTCACCTTCAAAGTACTCGATGAAATACACCTATTGAGATGCTTTCTCCACTGCTCAAAAACAGTTTTTGAACTCATCCATTTTGATGCTTTTTAGTGTTTCTGCCATTTTATGTTTCACCTCTTCCTCATCAGCAAAATGTTTACCTTGTAGGACTTTTTTTATCCAAGGAAACAAACAAACAAAAAAGTCACTTGGAGCAAGTTTGAGTGAATAGAGAGGGTAGGGCATGGGGATCATGCTATTTTTGGTCAAAAACTGCTGAAACCTCAGAGAGGTGTGGGCAAGTGCACTTTCATGCCATGTGTTGTTCATGTAAATCACCCATCATGAAATGGGCAAACACATTGAACAAATCTCCAAAACAAATTCACTGAAGCCAAATGCAGCCTCTCACAACACCACCACTGGTACACTGATGCAGATGGGTTCCTAGAGCACTCACATAGTGGGGAAAGGCTATACTGCAAGGGGCCTGCTCTCCAGAAGATAATTCCAGGTATTTTGGGATCTCTCCTCGTAGTCCCACAGCTCCCTGAAGCTCTGTTTGGGTGTGTTTATAGTTTATTTTTCCTCTGTTGTTCAGATTGGGTAATATTTATTGTTCTATTTTAAAGTTCATTGATTCTTTTCTCTGTTTCCTCCATTCTGCTATTGGGCCCATCTACTAAGCTTTTTATTTCAATTACTTTATTTTTCTACTCTACAGATTTCACTTGGTTCTTCTTTATATTTCCTGTTTCTTTGCTACCATTTTTTTTTAATACATTTTTTAAAATTTATTTATTTTGACAGAGGGGAGAGAGAGAGAGAGAGATACAGAGACAGAGAGAGAACTGAACTAGGGGAGCTCCCAGTTCAGCATATGGTTCCGCACGGGCCGGGGCCGGGGCCGGGATTCGATCCTCGGTCCCCGGCGCTGCAAAGTGAGCACCTAACCCACTGAGCCATCCCGGCTTCCCCAATTTGCTACCATTTTTATTTCTGCACTGCAGCTTGCCATTTTTTCACTTGTTTCAAGAGTGTTATAATTTTTTTAAGTGTTTTTATGATGGCCATTTTAATATCTTTGTTATATAATTCTAACATCTTTCTCATCTCAATAATGGCATCTATTGATTATCATTTTCTTTCAGTTTTGGATCTTCCTGGTTCTTGGTATGGTCTTATTTTCAACTGAAACCTGGACAATATTATATTATGAGACTGGATATTATTTAAAACTGTTGTAGCTGGTTTTCTCTGACACTGTTCCAACAGAGAAAGGGAGAGGTGCTGCCTCAGTACTGCCATGTAGAAGTGCAAGTTTTCTGATCTGTCTCTGTTGACATCTAAGTCAAGGAGAGGGGCTCCCCATTCATGCTGGGTGGCTGGTGGGCATTCTAGCTCCCCACTAAACCTCCACTGGTTACTTCTTGCCTGGGAGGGTTAGGAGTGTTTTGTTACTACTCCTACATGGTCTCTACTGACAGTCTGGAGGGGATTGCCTCTTATTGCCCAACCTGAATGAGAATTGTGATTTCCTATTTAGCCTTCTCTGACACCATCCCAGGAGGGCTGGTGTGGTGCCTTGTTACAGCCTGGTGAGGAGGATGGAAGCTATATTTTTTTCCTGTGGTGTTTTGCTACAGTAGGTTGATTATTTTCTTAAAAGTCTTCTGTCTTGCTAGCTTGATACTTTCCTGCTTCTATAGGAAGAGAAAATAAAATTGCGTTTGGGCTTTTTATGTTTCCATCTGTTGGCATTTCTAGGTTGTTGTCTTCTCCAGCACCTAGTCTGAGAAGTGTGTAGAAATGAGGGAAAAAAGAAAAACAAAAACACCCAAGGAACTCTCTGCCATGTGATCCCTAGCCTTTCTGCTCTCTTCTCACCATTTTTTAGTCTTCTTATATTCACTTAATATGTCATGTCCAGGCTTTTTAGTTGTGAATAGAAAGACGAATAAGAAAAGTACAATCATCATCCTAGAAATGGAAGTTCTAGCCTCTTAGTTTATATGATCTTTGTGTATTTCACATTAAGCATTTTAATAGCATATCAGATCCTTGAGATAACTTTTATAGAAAAATCCAAATTACTTTAGAATTATTCTAATGAAAAGGATGATTTTTTTCTTGATGAATCATGCTGTATCTAATTTCATTTGAACTAAAAATTAATACTGTCTCCTTGTATTAAATAGAAGAATGTTAGAAATAATCCTGGACTAATAGTTAGAGACCAATGTTCTAGTTCAGGGCCTTTCACTATTCAGCTGTTTGCCCTTGGACAAATCTCTTGGCATCTCAACATTCTCATTGAATTAAGAGTTAGACTCATTAGATGGTCTCCAAGTTTCCTTGTAGCACTAATATTTTGATTTTTCCTCATCAATCTACTACTGTCCCCAAAACCTCCTACTGTAATAAAGGATTTGAAATATGTTGCTTAAACCAAGTAAAATCCTAATAATTAGATAAGACAAATAAGGATAATTATTATTTAATAGAAGTTTCCTGTGATCAAGATACTATAGTAAATGTTTTACAAATATTGTCTTATGTAATTCTTAAAACAATCCATTGAAGTAGAAGTTATGCCCACTTATTTCATAGATGAGAAAACTGAGGCTCAGAAATATGTGTTCAAGGATATTTGTTGTAAAGGTCTATTTGATTCCAGAGCTGACTCTCACAACCACTTACATATACCTTTTATTTTTTGGCCACTTTTCAAGGAACAAATTATTTTATAGAAGTAGATCTTGAAGTAAAGGTTCTGGATAGACAAGAGACATATTTTATTTTTAATTTCTCCAATCACTTCATTCTGTTGGATTCACTTTTTACATAAATTATAAATTCAGAAATATACATAGCTAATATTTTTTCACTTATTCGTATCATCCTTCATTTATTTAGGATGCATCATTCCCCTTGAGAAGTAAAGAAATAAACTGAGGATTTTAAACTATTATTTCTCAATAATAAAAATTTATATTTTCAATTTTCCATAAACTTTATGGTGTCTCAGGAGAATCCAAGAAACTAGAAGAAATATGATGTCTTTAATATGTGAATGTTACACACTTACTGAGATTAGATGAGGAACCACTTGTAAGAAAATGTAAGTTAATCAAAAGGCAGAAGTCAAAAAAATGTAAAAATAAGAACTGGAGAAAACAAAGGAATAGAGATGTCAAATAACATCAAATTTAAAAGAATATAATAATTTAAGCACATGTTACTAATCCCTAAAAATATTTCATAAAAATATCATTTGATTTTAAGTAAATGAAATGAACAGCTATTATAAAAATGAACTACTAGATACTCAGCAATTTGTTGAAATTTTATGTTTTCTTAGAATCAAATTGTGTGTTGAAAAAAGATTTATCCCTTTAATTAAAATCAATTCTGTAAGTTTGTATAGATACCTCCTATGTATTTATGTGGCAAAAGACCATAAGTACTTATAATATGATTAACATGGGAGAGGGAGGATAACAATATGAGAGGCCAGGAGTACATAAATCCTTATTTTACCCCTTCCTTCCATTATGAAGTCCCGTTAATGTTCCTCTGGCTTAATATGTGAGATTTTCTATGTTAATCTGTAGGGGCATCCTGATGGAAGTTATTCAAATTTCACGTTACTTTGTGTTCCCAGGATCACCAAGAGAACCAATTGTGATATAAAGAGTTGTTATAATATCATTTCTTTATAAAGATTTAGGAAGCTGATAATTGGCTCCCTAATCTTCTAAGATCAGGGTGTGCTTTTTTTAGGAAAATTATTTTCTCTTCAGAAGGTAGGAAATTTTGTCTTTGTTATTGAAACTGAAGCATAATAGTACCTGATTCAAACAAAATATTATGTATAAGTCCATTATAAGACAAAAAAACTATTCAATCCTGGGTGGAGTAGAAGTAGAAATAGGGGTATAGTTCTGTCACTTGGGTCACTCCATTTATGCATAAATAATTTTCTGTTGAATCTTTTGGAGCCTAGGCAGAACAACTGGAAAAATCTCCAGTGATATGGAAAGGTCACCAGATTAGAAATCCAAAATACGAAACTATAGCCCAGTTCTATTAGCAAGTTGTGTTATTGGATCTCTGGGGGTCCAAATTTCCACATCTGTGAATTAAGGAGACTGACCTAGCTATCTTTCAGCTCAAACATTTAAGGGAACCAGTGTCAACTACATGCAAATCACAAAACTTCTGTATTTTACCAGTTTGCTACTGCAAAATAAGATACTTACTGAAGGGTAAAATTTGCATGCCTACTTCAAAATTCTAAGTATTAGAATATCTTTTTTTAACCTTAAAAATATAAGGGAGTTAAGAAAAAATTGCAGTATAAATGTAAAATATAAACATGTCCTGTTCTAAGCGATTTCATTGTATCTTTCTCACCTCATTTCAAACAGTATTTCATTGATTCACTCAGGAAACATAGAGTGCTCACTATCTGACAGGCACTGACCTAAGTACTGAGGATAGAGAAGAAGACTTAAGAATGTTCATTACTCTATAAGTATCCATAGTGCCCTCCTCCCTTAAAACATAAAAGATAGTGTGTTCTTAGCAATGCGTTCTTTTCAACAGCACCTTTTTGATTGTGATGCTTCATCCTTTCTAAATGGTAGAGATGGTGGCACAAAGGGACATATTAAAATTAAATGAAATGAAGGCACTCATTTGAAAGAACTATATATTTAAAAACAAGGATATTTTCTTTAAGTATAATGGCTTAGTTGTAATTGACATTTGATCAACTTGAGCAGAGTACTTGGTGTTATCCGTATAAAAGGCTTTGTTTTCCAGATAAGCAGAGTATCTCTTAAATATGAAGATGGTTCCACTATCTAGGAGACAATCTCACCGATCCCACCCTTACTACCTGAATGATTCTGGATTACCAGTGGTTGCTTGAAATGGTTTGGAGCCCAAAGAAAGAGTTGGATGAAGCTGCTAAAAGAGGCCTTTTAGGGTTTAGAAGGAAATTGTGAAAGGCCCATTCCCTTTAGATTTAAGCATAAATTCCCTTGTGATACAAGCTGTTGCCTCTGGTTTATCTCCCTTTGTTATTCGGACTGGTAGATCTCCCAGCAGCTCAATCTACAAATGCATGCATACCCACTCATTCTGAGAGTGGCTCTCCCGCAAGGTACAACTGATGTCCACCCCTTCATCTGGACATGGCACCCTCCCATATACTCATCCAACTGTTGACTCGCGTTCAAGGGCCACCACCATCATCCACCCCAGCACCATGTTCCAGGAACTAGTCTCTACCCCATTAGTCCCCGCCCCTCTTCTGAGAACACCCAATGGGTGGAGACAGGGCTGCAGTGGGAGGGGCCTGAGGCGGGCACATTTAAAGAAAGGCAGAGGGCGAAAGACGGCAAGAGAGGAGAAGAAAGAGAAACCAGGGGGGCGAAGCGTCGTCCAATGACAAAGCCCAGGAGTGGGCTCTGGCCGCCATTTTGTACCGGGCGGCAGGATCTTCACCCGCGTCCGCCGCTCTCGGAGGGGGAGGGGCGGCGGAGAGAAAAGTAGCGAGAGACGCACCGGGCGGGAGGCGCCAGCAGCGGCCACCGCGGCGGAGCCGGGCGCGGACGGGGTGGCGGCCGTGGCAGTGGAACCCGGCGAGTGCGGGCGGCCCCGAGCGGCCTCCGATGCGGCGCAGCGTGAAGAGGCGGCGGCCCCGGCCCCCAGCGGCCCCGGCCGCCCGGGGCGGCGGCTTTAGGGCAGGAGACGGGGCCAGCGGGTTGGAGGCGCAAGAGAAGGTGGTGTATTCGCGGTCGCAACTATCGCTGGCCGACAGCACCGAAACACTGGGCGACGCCTTCAAGCTGTTCATGCCCCGCAGCACGGAGTTCATGAGCTCGGACGCAGAGCTGTGGAGCTTCCTCTGCAGCCTCAAGCACCAGTTCTCCCCGCACATCCTACGCAGCAAGGACGTCTATGGCTACTCCTCCTGCCGGGCCCTGGTGCCCGACCCCGCGGTGTCCCCCGCCGCCCGCGGCCAGATGCGCAGGCCGGCTCCGGGCTCGGCGGCCAGGAGGAGGCGCCGCAGAGCCCGGGCGGCCGCCACCCGCAGGAAGAAGCCGCCGCCGCTGCTGCTGCGGCCGCCGTCGCCGGCCCCCGAGGAGAGCTGCCCTGCTAAGTCCGAGGACCCTGGACACTGCTTTGGGGGGCGCACCCTAGAGGAGATATGGAGGGCAGCCACCCCGACGCTGACCACCTTCCCCACCATCCGCGTCGGCCGCGACGTGTGGGACGAGCGCAGTTTGGCAGCTGCGCGACGCCGGGCGCGCCAAGTCCTGAGAGTGAACCTGGAACCCGTGGTGAGGCTCCGCCGCTTCCCGGTGCCTCGGGCGTGAGACACGATTCCCCAACCCTGGGACGCAGCTTCCGCCAGGAGGGATGAGCGCGTGTCAGTCGAGTGTTTACAGATCCAGACAGGACTCCGTCCCCTAGTGCACTTTACGGACTAAGAAGTCACCGGATGGCGTTCCTGGCCCCGCGCCCCGGGATGCGGCGCCGCCGTTTGGGACTCCGGGGCAGGTGTGCCCTCTGCTGCCTCCCGGCACCGGGTCTGTGAAGGGAGGAGGCCGCTGGACCTGCAGGGGAGGTCCCTTTTCTTCCTAACCCCAGATTGAGACGTCTCCAGGACTGTAGGGGCAGATCCGTGTTCTCCCTTTTGGACTCTACCTCACTGGTCTGGGAAGCCCGAAGAAGTCATTATTTTTCCAAAGGAATTTGGTTTCGTGCTTGTGTAATAAGCCAGAATTCACTTGCGTTTTATACCTCTCTTTCCCGTTCTCCTTTTTAATTTCTTGACTGCCTCCCCTCTTTCTGGACGAAAGATCGGACATGTTTTGTGGTGTTGCACGAGTTTGTGCTCAGGGTATTCTGAATCCCACTGGTTTCCTAATATTAATTGGATTCCAATGCTTTGACCAAGGATATTTTCTAAGAGATTCAAGCTTATGACTGTTAATAATGCAAGGATTTGTATGGCTTTGAACTTCGTGGGCTCAGTGATTACAAAGACAGACATGCAGTTTTCATTATTTTAAGGTGTTTCTAAAGATTTTATATTGAAGCTTAATGTTTATATTTACTGAGCACCTAAGGAAAATGCTAGAAACTGATAAAACCTTTTGTTTAGGAAAAGTTGACTTGTTAAAATTTTTTAATTGAATAAAAATGTGCATTGAAAATACATGGCTTGTGATTTTAAAAAAAAAAGTATTAGTTAAAGGTGGATGGAATCTGATTAGAAGTGATTTGGCCTCCTTGTACTGGTCTAACATACAAATCCAGAATATTTCAAGGATCATTTTATTTTAAAATAAGAGTCACATAGAAGTGAATGTGTATAAACTTTGTGATTAAAATGATAAATGGAATACCCACTATCATTCTCTGAACTATACATTATCTAGAGGGGTGGGAGCATTTCTTGGTATTAAGTGTTTGAAGTTACTTTGGGCAAAATAGATCTTTTTCTTTTATGTTTCTGTTGTTTGATAACAAAAAAATGAGCAGATTAATATCCATCATTTTTATGAACATGACAGTTTACTTTTTTGTTCCACAGATTCCTTTTTTATCTTATTTTCATTCATAATTATGTTTGCAGTTATGGTTCTTTGACAGCTGAACACAGGGATGGAACAGGCAACCCACAGAGTTCTGACCCTTCTTTTACACTTTTATAATAGTGTTCAAACCATGTGGCCCAGTGTGTAATTCTTGATTATCCAAGTGCCTTGGTCATTGGTGGCAGCAAGACGTAATGGTCTTTAGCCAGTGGTGCCACAGCCAGATTTTACTGCAATATCTCAAGGGTCAAATAGTGTTTTTGTACCACTATTATTTCAAATTTAAGTATTCTGCCATGAAAGAATCTATACTGGGCTGAAACTAGACAGATATAATCCTCAAGGTTTATCTCCGCTTGGGAGCTTGTTGGGAAAATAATAAGAGTTGCAATTTTGACTCTTGTGATCTTATAATTTAAATGGCATAGCTTTCTGAAATGATTTTTTTTTTTTTAGTTTAATAGTCCATTGTAGGAACTTTGTGACTAATTTCAGTGTTCTTATTTTGTAAAAAAAGATTATATGTATATAATAACGATGCCAGTTTCCCAGTAAGCCTCATATTCTTTTATTCACTACTCAATGATACTGCATTGTTAGAAGCACTGTCACATGAGTCAATAAAAGTGAATAATTAGAAGATGGAGAGTGTTAAATTATATGTGTGATAGGAAGCTTATATATATTCTTTTGATTAACTTTCATTGCCAATTGTATTTCAGATACATGGGGCTTTCTTCCCCCGCTCCCCCCCAAAATTGATAACTTTTTAAGCTAATTAGTACCTGAGGGGGGGGGGGGGATTGTATTTGTACCACTTTGCTATTGTATATAGTTTTATAATAATAAATCCAATGGCCATATTAGAATGTACCGTAATTTCAACATACAGTTTATCTAGTTTCCCAGAGGATTTCGAAATTACTCAGCTGGGAGGATAACTTTGCTCAGCACAAAACTGAAACATAACCATGATACCATTCATTTATTGTAACTGAGATTCTAAACATTTTTCCCTTACGCCTTGTTACTTTAGTGCACTTGAACTCACATAAATGCTTTGAATTATCTGGGCTGTCTAATTTCAGTTTGGATATGGTTGCCGATCCTGAATTCGAAATATGGTTTATCTGGTCTATTAAAAACTCATGCCATTTCTAGTTTGTGAAATAAGATGTAAAAAAATATTTATTTTTGCCGAGTTTTTTTTTTTTTAGCAAAACATGTTACAACTTCTACAATGTGAAGAAACAACTAATGTAGTTGATTAGTGTGTAAATAAGAAAGTGAAAGTATTTTATGGGTACTTTTGGGCAGAGTATGAAAAGGAACTTGGCACGGTGGCCTTTATTGTGAGGCATCCATTTACTGTCCTCTAAAGTAAGTGTAGCTTAGCTTGTATATAGTTTTTGTAAGAACTCCTGTGATCTTTATTCATTACTTTTTCTTATATCTCATATGGCACAAGTAGAGGGGAACAGCTCGGAGGAAGTTTATCACCTTGCTATGCTTTTAATTCTTAACCCTTGAGTGCCTAAATGTGGTGACCGGGCACCTCAAATAACTTTGAATTCTTGATTATCCTTCCTATCAACCAGCAACTTGTTTTTCCTTAATGAGACCAGTAATGTCATGGCTGTTGAGGGCAAGCTCCGTTGTTGATAGTGCAAAATGTCACCATTGTGTGTATTTACTTTGTCCAAGTTTGAATACCCTACTGAACAAGTGTCACTTAAGCTGGTGGCTGACACCTATTGATTTGCTATGTGCAAACAATACTACTATTTTTCTGAAAACTCTTCAATAAAAAAAATGTTTAAAATATTTGAATACAAAGAAACCTGAGCAATTATGAAAAAGTTTTATGTTGTTTTAAGGGTTGCTACAGCACTCTATAAATTGGTGTCTTTTAATGGACATATATACATAATAATTACTTCATTGCTGTGTTTAAAGTATTTTTTGATAGACATGTCTTAAGTGCATTAGAAGGCAATTATTTGTAATGGAACTGCATTTTTTTGGGACACTTTGATGTACGTATGATTAAGATTTACAATCTGGTTGTACTTTGCTTTTTAAATTATTAACTGTAAATAAATTTTAGAGAATACACAGTGTCTGGTTTTTCTAATGATGTTGGAAATTTTTTTTAATTTTTATTTTTATTGTTTTTGACAGAGAGAGAGAGATACAGAGACAGACAGAAGAGGGAGGGCCCAGAGCAGTCTCCATAGTTGCACATCATTGGTTTTTCCACATAGTTTCATTCCACAGGTGGGCGCGGGGCTGCACAGAACAGAAACTGGGCTGGGGTCTCACCCTAGTGAGAACCGAACTAGGGCCACGCCCCAGTTCAGCGTATAGGTCCGCATGGGCTGGGGCCGGGATTCTATTCTCAGCCCCCCGGACTGCAAGGTGAGCACTTAACCCCTGAGCCATCCCAGCTTCCCCCCAAAATTTTTGAAATGGGATTTTATGTTTGCATGTGAATTGGAAAGCATTTTAAATTATAGTATGACAAATCGACTTTTTTGTGAACTTCAAACTCCTTGAAGTCTCAAGATAATGTGTTTTGTGCTATCTTGGGAGTCTGTGTTATGTGAACTTTAATGATCTAGTGAATCTCCAGGACAGTGCTTCATGCCCAACCCCAAGACATTACCCAGTTTACTAGCATCAAAATTAAGTTCTGAGTCTTGACCCCAAGTCCCCCTGTGGTGGTGACAGAAAATCTAAAGCTCACATTCTTTCATGTTAAAAAAGAAAGGGTGTTCTGTAGAACTAGCAGCAGAAGGGCTGATCCACAGAATAAGAGGAGAACCAGAATTTTCATTACAGTAGAAGTGGATTATTAGCAAGAGCAGGATTCATAATATGTGGCCCGAATTTGTTTTTGTACCTGGGTCCAGATCAGTAATTGGAGTCAGCATAGTGTAACAATTGTGAATCACTGTCCCTGGGATGGAATTAGGGCTTTGCTGTTTGCAAGCATTAGAACTCTAGGTAAGTTACATAAACTCTCTGTGTCTTAGATTCCTCAAGTATCCAATGTGGTTAGTAAAAGAAACTTAGATTATTAAAATAATTAAAAGACATATTAGTGGTGGGCACATAGGACATAATAAGTGCTGTTAATTGGAGGCATGTGTGCTGAGAATAAGTATATATGCTAAGAGTGATCCCCTGGGAGTTCAGCATCCCAAGAGTGGGGTCTGGAAAAGCTAAAAGACAAATTAAGAGAAGGTAATTTGTGGGTGAATTAACATAAAGAAAACTTCATTTTTGTAGCTTGCTAACAAACTATACAGCAGGAGGTTAGATTAAATAATTTATTAGACAGTTTTCACTGTTGGAGTTTTTCTAGGCTTTCTTAAAATTTCTAGGTCTTCCTTTATCATCATGGGATCTTTGAAACATTTAAAACGCACTATTAATTGTTTTAAATTGAGATTTTATAAAAGTAATAGATTAAAGTTATTGGTCCAAGAAATTTCCACACTAAATTTTTACTTGCAGTAAGTTCAGTAGGGTTACTTAGGAATCATATTAATCTACCGGTATGGAACTAAATTAGAATTAATTTCTGTGAGTTTTGTCATTTCCTGTGTTGAAGGAAACAAATGAGTACAATAGTTAGGTTTGAAACAGAAGAAAATAATTACAAAAGTAAAAATATCCTCATATTTGAAGCATCAACTCATTTTTAGAATTTGGGTCTAAAGCTTATAATTTAACTCTAATTCCTCTTGGCACAAAGAATAACAGAACATATCCTAACTTGGTGAACAAACCAAAGTTGTACTATCTGAAGTTGACACAAAAGAATTTTTATTCAATAGCAATAAACTCAAAACTGAGTCTGATTGCACATTTCATAAGAGCAATAACTTACCACTGTCAGCACTCTCTTGTTTTGGTAAATGTCACCTCACACCATAATCTATAACATGATAAATATATCCAAGGCCCCATTGGAAAGTAACAATCACAACAACATCAAACACTGGCTAGCCCAGCAAGTCTGAATAAACATTCAACTGAACGCAGAAGTGGACTTGTTTTGCTTCTAAAAGAATCCATAGAAATGTTCAATAGAGATTCTTCCAAGTACTAAAATTAACTAAAATGTACATATTTCTCTCTTCTAAGACTTTTTAAAGTACATGTTCCTTAAGTGTTTACTTGAGAGAGCATAGAAAAAGAATGTGACTTAAAGTTCTAAACTCTAGGTTAAAACAATTATTGAAGTATAGTATATATGTCAACAGTACGTATATTAAAAGTATTATAAGCACAGCTTCATAAAATTTCATAAATTCAGTATTCTCATGAAACCAACTCTCAAATGAAAAAACAGAACATTACCAGTACCCAAGAGGATCCTTTATGCCTCTTCTGGTCACTATCCGTCTCCCTTCCAAGATAATTATTATTCTGACTTCTTATAGCATAGATTACTTGTGCCTGTTTTTGGACTTTATATATATTAATAAATAGAATTTTGTGTCATATGCTTGTCTTATTTCACTCAAAATTATGTTTGTGAAATTTATTCATATTATTGCATATAGTTATAAATAATTTGTTCTCATTGGTTTATAGAATTCCATTGTGTGAATATTCTAGTGTCTCTGCATCTCTTGACAGACATTTAGGTAGATTCCAGTTTAAGGCAATTATGAGTGAAGGTTTAGTGAACATTGGAGATCATGTCCATTGGTAAATTATTATATATATATATCTATCTATATATATATATATATATATATATTTTTTTTTTTTTTTTTTTGGTGTGGGAGAACTATTTACCTAAGTGAATTTTTGCTGGGTCAGATGTTATGCAAATCATCAGCTTTGGTAAATAATGCCAAACAGTTTCCCGAAGTGGTTATACCAATTTACATGAACTTTTATAGTAGTAAATAAAAGTTCTGGAAATTTCATATCCTTCCCAGCACTTTGTATCTTTGGTCTTTTTATTTTAGGTAGGTAAACAGACTTTTCAAAAAAATTAAAAACATTTAAACCAAGTAATGCATACACGTTAAAAAAAGAAAAAAGAAAAAGAAAGACCCTAAATAATAGCTCATAAGGGCTTACAATAAAAAACAAACAAAAACAAGAAAAAAAAAAGTGCCCTACCTCACCCACAAACATCCCTGTCTTAGAGGCAACACGTTTTAAGTCACGTTTTTTTTGTTTTGTTTTGTTTTTTTAAAGATTTATTTTTATTTTTTTGATAGAGAGAGAGAGAGAGAGAGAGAGAGAGAGAGAGAGAGACAGACAGACAGACAGACAGAGAGAAGGGGGAGGGCCCCGAACAGTCTCCATAGTTGCACATCATTGGTTTTTCCACATCGTTTCATTCCACAGGTGGGCGGGGCTGCACAGGGCAGGCACTGGGCCCGTGTCTCGCCCTGGTGAGAACTGAACTGGAGGCACTCCCCAGTTCAGCATATAGGTCCACACAGGCTGGGGCCGGGATTCGATCCTCAGTCCCCAGGGCTGCAAAGTGAGCACTTTTAGGTGAGTTTTAGATTTAGAGACAAATTGGACAGAAAGTATAGAGTTTTCCCTCATCACCTACACCCAATTTTTATAGTTATTGATCTCTTGCATTAATGTGGATCCATTTATTATAACTGACAGGTGAGACATTATTGATACACTATTAGCTAAGTTAGGGTTCACTCTTTGTGCTGAACAGTTTCATAAATTTTGACAAATGCATACATAGTGTCATGTATCCACCATTACAGTATCATACAGAATAGTTTCACTACCCTAACAATGCCCAGTGCTCCACCTCTTCATCACTTCCTCTATTCCCCTGTAACCCTGGCAACCAGTGGTCTTTTCATTGTCACTATAGTTTTGCCTTTTTCAGAGTGTCAGTAGTTGGAATCATAAAGTGTACAGCTTTTTCAGATTGGCTTTTTTCACTTAGCAATATGTATTTAAATTTTTTCCATGTCTTTTACTTTCCTCCTTCCATCCCTTCCTTTTATTTGTTAATGGAGTTTCTTTTTTGTAACAGTTTTAGGTTTATAGAAATAGTAACCAGAAAGTTTAGAGTTATTTTTCCTTTTCTTGTTTTGCTGGAGTACATCCTCAGAAAGCTTCCTACTAAAGAATGAATAGAATCAAATGTTCGGAGGCTTTGCATGTCTGAAAATATCTTTACTCTGTACATATATTTAATTGATAGTTTTGAGAGGTTTGGAATTCTAGGTTGTGATAATTCATTGCCTCTTTCTTAATGGGCCCCAGACTGTAACACTGTTGGAACTATATCTACTTTTTATGGTGTTTCTGACTCATGCTGTCATTTTTATCTTATTGTATTTTTATGAAATAATTCACTAAGTCCAGCCCAAACTCAAGCCAAAAGGAATGAGGCTCCACCTTTTTAAGGACCTAAAAAAGAATTTATAAGGAGTGGTCAAGAAATCCATAGATTAAAGGGGAAGAAGGGTAAAAAGACTATTTATTGTTTTTCTTTTTCAATACATTCACCCTTAACTCTAATATTCTTTTCAGATCTTTCAATAAGTTTATTTATACCATAAAAAAATATTTGGTTTTTTCCCTCAAAAATGTTGAAATTGTAGCTTTAACCTCTTTGTTGCCTATAAATTTCTTCCCTCAAAGCTGTTTTTTCATATTTGGAAACAAATAATAATCACACAGAGCCAGGTCTGGACTGTAGGGAGCGTGGTTTAATGTTTGGAAGTCACTGTCATAAAGAGTAGCCAACGAGGGGAAGCCGGGATGGCTCAGTGGGTTAAGCGCTCACTTTGCAGCGCCGGGGACTGAGGATCGAATCCCGGCCCCGGCCCCGGCCCGTGCGGAACCATGTGCTGAGCTGGGAGCTCCCCCAGTTCGGTTCTCTCTCTCTCTCTCTCTCTCTCTCTCTGTCAAAAATTAAATAAATAAAAAAATATATATATATATTTAAGAGTAGCCAACGCAACATCGCCCTTGTGCATGGGCACATTGTCGTTCAAAAGCAGAGCCACGTGGCCCATTTCCCTCTTCTTCTCTCCTTCACAGATTCTTTTCACTGTTCCAGCAGATCGGACTAGTACTCTCCAGTCATTGTGACACACTTATCCTTGTAATTGATCAGCAGGATACCTTCCACATCCCTCCCAAACAGTAGCCTTGACTTTTCCAGCTGATTGGGACACCTTGAACTTCTTAGGGGTGGCGTGCCCTTTTCATGCCACTTGCATGGACCTGCTTTGACTCAGGCTCATCACAATGAACCCAAGTTTCATCTCCAGTGACATTCAGGTTGAAAACTTCATCTTGGTTGTCTCTGCAGAGGTCCAAACACTGTGAACACTCAGTGGTGCTGTTCTTTGGCTTTCTGTTCGTTTTTTGTTTTTGAAGCGGTGTGAGCATTTCGGTACCCATCTTGCACTGACTTTTGACATCCTTAAATGCTGATGGAGAATATGCAAAATAGTTGTAGGTGATACTCCAGCCATTTCTGCAAGCTGCTTCTTAATTAGTCTGGCATCTTCCACTACAAGTTTTCAACATTTTTGATGATGTAGGAGGAAGAGGCCTCAACAGGGCATTCTGGATGAAGGGCGTCTTCAATTGACTCTCGGCCTTGTTTGAAAAGGCTATGCCACTTGTAAAGCATGGATTTTCCAGGACAACAGGCCCCATAGACCTCTATCAACTTTTCCAAAGTGATTTGAGTTTAGGCTGACCAGACCTACCATTTAAACAGAAAAGAAAACAATGGTTCTGTCTTTTGCAGATGGTACCTATGGCTTGCCAACTGACACCTTGAATTTAGTCCAGTGTGACTAGGCTGACCACATGAGGGCTATCCAAGAAGTAACCAGCCATGTAATATGAAAATATAGAGGTATTTATGGATGGTTATTTTCCGGACAGCCCTCATATGTACCATTTGAAACAGGGCCGTACCATTGTTTTCTATCCCGTTTAAAACAGTATATCGTCAACCTATTTGAGGTATTTTTCCTTGTATTGTAAGGAACTTAATGATGGTGAGAAATTCAATTTTATCCATACTTGGGGTTTTCTTTACATTTGATGTGCTTCTTTGTTAATATCTGAAAGAACATGGATGCAAGTAGGCTGAAATTTGGCACACATACTAGTAACAAGTCACACAATCAAATCACCACAGTCTAAGCGTTGGGCTTAATTATTTACATTCATCTCAAATGCAAACTATTCTCACCTTGTCCTAAGATCCACCCCACCCCCTTCCCCAAACTCCCATTTCTTTATAATCAGCTCAAAGTCCAGGATGTTGTTAGCTAAATTAGGCCCAGGTGCAAACAAGTCTCCTCAGGGGCAGTTTCTTAAAAATAAGCCCTTCAGTACACTTCCTCTCAATCTGAAGGCCTGTGAATTAAAGATACAACCAACAGTTTGTGGTTGGATAAGCACAGAATAACCAGAATAGACCTGACTGTTCAAAAAGAGGGAATAAAGGAGATTCACAGGTCACTGGTCCATAGTAATTCTAAAATTCGGCTGGGCAAAGATGGCAATTTCTTCATTAGGATTCAAAGCCTGGGAATGGTTTTCTACGGCTCCAGATCTACCCTCTGGGTTCTTGATTTCATCCTCTGAGTCATTCTTCCTCTTTCACGAAAGGTAGTCTGAGTTTGCAGCTTGTATTTGCTTTAGTCTACTTACTGATTCTAGAGGTTGGTGGGTTCAAAACACAGTTCTTGTCCTATCTCTATTCTTTCAAATAAACCCTTCTTTACCTTGGGTTTCTGCTGAGATTGATGAGGAACAATACAGCGATCCCTCGTTTTTCACGATTAATGGGGACCAGAGCCTGCCGCGAAAGCTGAAAAACCGCGAAGTAGGATTTGCCCCTAGGAATTTTCGTGTATGCGGGTACAAGAATGTTTTAAATATGTAAACAGTATTCATACTTTACTCATTTAAGACAAAAATTACAACAGTATACGTATTTACTTAAACGTGTCAGTGCTAATTAATAAGGTTAATGACAAAACCTTATACAGTAATAAACATT
>PVKE010032183.1:0-18623 GCA_004027555.1 Craseonycteris thonglongyai
TTCTCCTGGACGCGGAAAAGGAGAGGCGGTTATTTGTGATCCCGTATGGCGGGGTCCTTGCCTCCGGGAGGCTGCCATAAGAGTACCACAGCCCGAAATAGATGCAGGGCCAGGAGTGTGCGGATTGAACACGCTTCTTCCGGAGGTTGGGATGGGCTATACATACATTCTGGCTTAAGAGGGCTGCTGTCTCACACACATTATTCTCCACAAAGGCAGCAGGATCCTGCCCAGTATCTTCTCTACATCCTCCCATGCATCTCATCTCACTTTAAGGAAAACTAATGGCTTATGAGGCCCCTTTCCCTCTGACCTCATCTCCCACACTCCTTGGCCACACTGGCCTCTACTCTCAAACACCCTAGATACACTGTCTGCACGTGTTTGCACTGGCTCTTCCCTTTGCCCAAAGTATCCTTTCCTGTCACTGGGCTCACAGGCAGCCCTCAGGGTCCATCTCAATGACCAAGAGGCAAATCTGTAATAGTTGAGCAACATCCCCTTCAACGCCCCCACCCAGCGTTTGACTTGACCCTCTGTCTGCTCTCCTGCTTTTTGTCCTGCTGAGTCTCCAGACTCTTTTGGAGTCCACCTCATGGTCCTCAGGTCCCACCCAGCTCATTCTCCTGTGGGTGAGCTGATGTCCACCAGGCTGGTCCTCCAAATGTCCCCCCACCACCCGAGGATTCCTACTGGGCCTTCTCTTACATCCTGAGTGCCTGAACTGACAGGTCCCCCCTGCTCCCCAGGCAGAAACCTGGTCTTGCCCAGCTGTCTCCTGAGAGCACTGCCTCCTTTCACCTCACTGCTCCACAGGATAGGACATAAAGTCACCCTGGGCCATCTCTTCTCTCCCCCTAAATCTACAGTTACCCAGCCCTGGGGGGTGGGGGGTCACTGGAAGGTGGAAAACCAGCAGCAGATGTCACTGTGCCGATTGTCAGACTCACAGGCCATGGTGTAGAATTTTACTTCTACCCAGGGGGATATGGGAGACATGGAAGGGTTTTGAGCAGAGAAGGGAGATAATCTGACAGGTTTTAAAAGGAGCCCTTTGGTTGCTGTGTGGGGAACACACTTTTGTGGGCTAAGGCTGGGGCAGGGAGGACATCGAGGAGGCTAGGGACAGTCAGTGACAGATGACAGTGGCCTGGATGGGGGTGGTGGCAGTGGAGGTGGGAAGACAGGGTAGAGGTTTGGATCTACTGTGAAGGTCGAGTCCAGTCCATAGGACTTGCACAAGACATGGACTGGGGTGGACGGCGGGGTGATGAGAAAAGAGAGGAATGAAGAACGATGTGGAGGTTTGGGCCAGAGCACCTGGGAGCACAAAGGGTCCACTTAGTGGAGGGAGGGGGAGGATGACCAGAAATTCCATTTGGACATGTCAGGTTTGAGGTCCTTGTTAAACATGTTCCCACCTGGGAGATTTTAGGGGCCCCAGGCTGGGTCAGGTGCCTCCTCTGGGCTCGCAGAGCCGCTTGTATGCCTCCATCCTGGCCTAACCACAACTCCACTTGTGGCCCCCATACTATGAGCTCACTAAAGGCAGAGACTGGGCCTGCCTCATCCACCACTGTCCTCCACTTCATAAGGGGCTTGGAGCACAGAGTAGGCGCTCAGCAAATATCTGTGGGATGAGGGAATAATACATGCGCACAAAGGCTAGCACGCGGACCTCTGAGATGCCTCGGAGGCTGCCTTGTCAGAGATGGATATAGTGTGTGACATCTAGCAATACAGAGTTTCTAGGGCAGAGGTGGAACCTCCCGGATGCACACAATTGGAGGCAGGGGCAGGGAGATGGTCGAATCCCGACCTGGGGGAGGGCGTGGACAGGCAAGAGACAGGCAGGGCCGTGTGTCCAAGGTGGGGACCCTAGCCAGAAGGCCTCGGGGATACAGGAGTTGGGAGATCACAAGGGTGAGTCACTACCCTCAGAGACTCTTAAATCTCAAACAGCACCGCAACAAAGAGCCCACCCACCATGGGAGGAAATACTCACTTAGGCAGAAAGCCGTGCTGGAGAGGCCAAACTGCCAGATGCGCGGAAGCCCAGAACGGAAGTGGTCCGGAAGACTACGACTCCCACAAGACCTTGGGCTGTCTTGCCTACAGCACCCAGAACCCCATGTAACAGGTCCGGAGACGAAGCACGGTGGCTGCTGAGCCCACTTGGCCTACAACTCCCAGCAACCCTTGCGGCCTTTTTTTTTTTTTTTTTTTTTAATGCACTGCCTACGGCTCTCCAAATACTTTGTCCTGTTTCCTTTCTGCGCCTGCGCATGGGCGTGCGCTGCTGCAGAGCTTTGTTTCTCTTCCTGTGGCGGTGCGTTGACCCAGTGCTGGTCGCTTGAAAGGCGAAGTGCTGTATATCTGCTTTTGTGGGAGTATTACAGGCTTTTAAAGGGATTATACGGTATATGATTTCTTTTTTTTAAAGGTTTATTTTTATTGTTTTTGACAGAGAGAGAGAGACAGAGACAGAGAAGGGGGAGGGCCCAGAGCAGTCTCCATAGTTGACAGCATTAGTTTTCCATATAGTTTCACTCGGTTTCTACCCTTTGAGGTGGGGTTGCAGGTGGAAATTGAAGGTGGGAGTTGGAGGGGACAGCGCAGGGCAGAGATTCCGAGTGTGGGGGCTTGGAGTGGCTTTATGTGTGCCTTGCAGGGATGGTAATGGTGCGGTGAGCATGTCGAATGGGGAGAGGGAGCAGTGTGTGAGCTGAGTTCTCTGCGTGTGTTAGTGATAGGGGGTGGGGGTGCTGTCTTTGCACGTGTACCTGGCTCTGGGTAGTGAGACTGAGATCCACTGTGTAGGCGCCGGCCAGTGCACCAGTACACACTTTCTTTCACGTGGAGGTGGAGCTAGAGGAGGGAAGGCAAGAGGTCTTGTTGGGACCAAATAGACCCTAGAGACCCTGGCTTCTGAGTCTGAGGGGCCCAAAGGCTCAGACCCCTGATGCCCAGGAGTCCCGAGGCTCAGAGTCATGAAGACTCAGGGTTCCAGTAACGTAAGGGCTTGGAGACCCAGCCTCTCTAGACAGTCGTGCCCAAAGGCTTACACCCTTCCCCACAACTCAGGAGCCCTGAGGTCGAGACCCAGACTCCTGAGATTCAAGCAGCCAAGAGAACCAGGGCTCCAGAAACAACTTTGTTCCACCAAAACTCAGGGACCTGGAGACCCATTCCACCATCCAATGGCCAACATCCCTGGAAAACCCTGAAATGGAAATCTGAGGGCCCAAGGAGTCCAAAGACTCAAATCTCTGAGACCCAGGAGACCAGAGATCCGGGGGCTATGAAACTGAGACTCGGGGTCCCCAAACCCATGTCTCCACAACCGGGGCTCAAAGATCCTCATGATAGGGAAGCCGGGATGGCTCAGTGGGTTAGGCGCTCACTTTGCTGCCCCGGGGACTGAGGACCAAATCCCGGCCCCGGCCCGTGTGGACCCATATGCTGAACTGGGGAGTGCCCCCAGTTCAGTTCTCACCAGGGTGAAGACCCCAGCCCAGTTCCTGCCCTGTGCAGCCCTGCCCACCTGTGGAATGAAACTATGTGGAAAAACTGATGATGTGCAACTATGGAGACTGTTCTGGGCCCTCCCCCTTCTCTCTGTCTCTGACTCTGTATCTCTCTCTGTCAAAAACAATAAATAAATCTTTAAAGAAAAAAAGATCCTCATGAGAAGGGGACCAGAGCCTCTGAAATCCCAACACTGAGAAGTTCAGAGCTCAAAGGTGTGGGGTTTGTGGTGAGTGATGACACTAGGGACACTACAGACACTAGCCCATGTTTTCCTCATGGGAACCATGATGCCTCGATTTCAGATTAGATGACCTCCATGAAATCACCATTAAGTACGGGCCAGTTCTGGTCATTACTGGCCATTGGTTCAATTTGTCTAATGGCCATTTCTTGAGGTCTCTTTGTGCCAGCCTGGCCCTATGCTAGGTTCTGGTGACACAAATGAGGTCAGTGTCATCTGAGCTCCCTGCCTGTTGCGGATAATGAAGACAATCAGCATGGGTTGGCAAAGTTTGACGTGAGTGTTAGGAATTCTGGGAACTCAATCTCAGTCACTGCCAACCAGGTAGTCAGGGAAAAAAAATTTAACCAGAGGTTACTAGGTACTCTGCTTAGGACTTTACATGTCCTCAGTTGTTCACCTGTAGAATGGGGATGAAGGTAACAATACCTTTTTCATAGGGTTCATGTGAAGTCCACTTGAATTAATGCCTAGAAAGAGTGTAGAACAATGCTTGGCAGATAATACATGCTCAATAAATGGCTGTTGTTCTCATTTAATTCTCATAATGTTAAAGTTACATGTTACATATGAGGTGGTACCACTGTAATTCCTATTTAATAGCTGAGAAACAGACTCAGAGATAAGTCCCTTCCTCAGACTGCTTGAATCTAAAGCAGGACTCGGTTGACTTTTTCTGTAAAGGACCATGTAGCAAATATTTTAGGCTTTGTGGCCTATAGGTCCTCTGTACCAACTCCGTTGTAAGGTGAAAGCAGCCATAGACACTGATAAACGAATTAAGTGTGGCTGTATTCTATAAAACTCATGAACGCTGAAATCTGATTTTCACATAATTTGCATGTATCAGAAAATCTTTTCATCCCTCCTCCCCAACCAAAAATGTAAAGCCATTCTTAGCATGTGGGCCATATACACACAGGAAGCAGGCCCGATCTGGCCAGTGGGTTAGTTTCCCAATTCCTATGCTTAGTCTCCATGCTGTACTTCTTCCAGGTGGAGGTGGGGCAATGCCGAGAATTTGAGGGTTGGAATAGCCTTCTAATCAAGAAACCAGATGGAGTAAAGAAAGGTCTAGTGGCAGGAAAGTACAGGGTGTATTTCAATTTAATATAATTCATGTTCTCTAAACAAATTAAGCACTTAACTGCCATAAAGTGAAATGTGTGCAAGGATCTGCAGTGTGGTCTCATGCCCCCTCCGGCCCTAGTTCTCTTAGGAAGCAGCCTCTCTCCCATGACCTGTCTAGGAGCTCATTCTGGAACCGGGTGCACAGAGCACCTGCATTATTTTCCACTCTGGGTCTAGGGTGGCAGTGGGATGTGTGGGGTTCCAGAAAAAGCAGGAGAATCCCCCTTACTCCTCAGCCCTATGCTGCCTGGTTTCTTCCCTCTCTGTCCTATAAGACAACCGCCCCCCCCCATGGACATCAGTGGCCTCTTAATCCACAAATAAAAGGCTACTTTGGGCTCCCTTTCTTGACTCTCTTTGCCCTGCCTGTGAAAAACTACCCTCTCTGGTCCCTTCTGGTCCTCCTACATCTTTGGACCAACTATAGCAATTAATCCCCCAGGAGCCTTCCTTGTTCTCCACAGCTATATATTTTCTCAGCAAATTTATCCTTAAATAAGCTCAGCGCAACTAAGCTCTCATTGAATGATCTCAGTGCAACCACACTGTAATTTCCATCTCTGCCCTGATGCCTACCTTCACCAGGACAGCCAGACATGCAGAAGAATCCCCGTGGATGAACTAGGAAGCAGAGAGAAGCGTAAGAGAATACTAGCCCACTGCTTGTCCCCAAATCCTTTTGTTTTAGGCCAGCCATACATTTTCACCACTCCAGGTCTTGGATCCCATAATTAAGAGGTCAGACCCCTCTCAGAGCTGGGTCATGTTTGGGCTCAGGACCCAGCCCTATTTCAGCACCACGGACAGCAGCAACGTGTGCCCTGGCGTTCACAAGGTCTACACCTACAGTCTAGCTTTGGAGGACAGGCATCCCTTTGTTTACTGAGTCTCCTTCATTGCATCCCAGACAAATTAGTTCAAGATAATGCTGGAAGGAGGGGGAGGGTTCACTATATCATAGCAAATGAAGGATCTGGCTAGACACATCATTCTTAGACCATCACCCCACAATGCTGAAAATCTGGCATCAATGATTTGATGTATGATGTTTCCTGGAGCTTGCATGATCATAGAACACTATCTTCAATGTCTCCTATAGGTGTGGGTCCCAGACTCCTGGACCCTGAGCTCAGTAGGGAGTCCAAAGAGAACTTGATGCCTGGTTCCTGAGGACCAGACTGAGGAGAGGGGCAAGAGGTATTCCAGAACCCACCTTCTTTGCCATTTTTGTGGCTCTAGAAGTGGGGAGGGCCAATACCTATTACAACTTTAACCACTGAGGAGGGAACTATTATGTTTCTGCCCCAGATACTCCATCCCCCTGGACATCGTTGTACAGGTGAGGAAGACTCTTTCTCGTCTGGGACTAGTGGGAGTAGGGTCTCTGACATCCAATAGCAGAGCCGGATTTCCAAGTTCACATGGTGGGAAGAATGGAGTCACACACGGGATGTCCCTACTCCCCACAGTCTGGTTTCTGCCCACAACTCTTCCTGATCATATAAACTCAAGAGCTCCCCTAAAATTCCCTCAGGTGTCAGAGCTGACAGCCTGGGCCCAAGGGCTGGCAGCATCAACTCCAAGTACTCAGCAAGGCACCCCCAGGGCTTCTGTCCTGCTCCTGGAGCCTGGGGGCTTCTCCAGGGAAGGGAGATTTTAAGTGCCGGTTCTCATAGAACACATGTATCTCTAACAAATGGATTATAAATTGTTTCATGGAAGTCTTTGCTGTAGGGAAACATTTGGGCTTTGGAACAGGAGAAATTTGGATCCTGGTTTTTCTGCTACTGAGAAGTGAGTAATTGGAAAGTTAGTCCCTTTACCTCTCTGTTTCAGTTTCCTGTGCTGTAAAGTGGGGGAATAATAAATCCCCCCCTCACAAAGATACACCTAAAGCACCCTCTACAGGTCCTGGTATAAGGTGTGTGTTCATCGTGTGCAGGTTCCTTATTCCAGGAAAATTTGGGGTTTTGCTGGCAACTTATCCTGATGTTGGTAAATGAACACATGACATTTGAATAACAGGAGCTAAATGTTCACCAGCAACATCCAAACCAAGAAATGAAAACATCACACCATACATTTTAAATGGAAAAGAAACATAAGTTTTTAGTGTGGCACTGAAATTTTCCTGATCATAAGTAAGTTACCTCTTCTCCAGAACTAGGAATGTTGGGGGATTGTTGGGCCAACAGAACCCTGAGAATTTTCACTGAATTTCCCTCAATGGACACATATGCTCATTTATATGAATGGACAGGCCTGGATAAAATCAATAAAAAGACTTCCAGAGAAGAACGCTTACCCACATATCATTGACTCTGTACATGCGGGTGGGTCACCAGAGCTTACCACCTTTCATCACACTGTTCTGAATTGGGATTTAAGCACACACATCAATGTAAGATACACCTCTGAGTGGGTGGAGAGGACCCTGGTAAAGGTTGGAATCTCAGAAAAGAGTAGAGTCCTGGACCCCAGGAGGTATGTTTTGAACCCCATTTGAATTTTACTCTCTTTCTCTTCTCTTTACCTCCCTCAACCCCAGACATTTAGGTCTCAGAGAAGTTGATTAAAAGTAACACCTACTTCCCAAACGCTCGTTTAAAATGGAGAGGGAAGATAAAATATCTGGGCCGACAGCCTGCATTAAGCTCAAGAATATGAAAAGTAAGCACATGAGTACTACGCATACACACTACTCTGCTTTTGGTTCTATTCAGGCCCTCAACGCCCTGAACGATGCCCACCCCCACTGGGGAAGGGCAACCCATTTTACAGAATCCACTGATTCGAATGCTAATCTCACCTGGAAATGCCTTCAGAGACACACCCACAATAATCTTTATACTGGACACCCCAGTCAAGTTTGCTCATAAAATTAACCATCACACTGGCCTAGGAGACCAATATTCAGCCCTCGCGCACACGCACACGCACACACAAACTCAGGCATTGAGCGCTCAGCCCTGAGATGGACCATTTACTGCCTGCGCTTTGAATCAGCGCCACAGAATCGCCCTTTCCTAGGGATCCCCAGGAGCCACAGGCTGTCTGGGGCGAGGGCACACCCAATGGGCGGTGACCGGACCTCGGCTGGGGCAGAGCTGGGATTGGCCACACACAGAACACTGAACTTGGTCGCTGGCCGACATTCTCCAGTACGGTGGGAAAGTGAGCGGGGTTGAGAACACAATACCTGACTCCAGCAATTCCGAGCATCACCTTTGGCATTCACATCTCTGGTGACTGCCCGAGAGTCCCCGCCATGTCTGTTTACCCTGTTCCTTCACCTTGCAGTCCAGAAGATCAGGAGCCCCACCCATCCCAGTCTGTGCCGCCCTGTCACAGCCGCCTACCCTCCAGCACTGCAATTACTAGGTAAGCTGTCTCCCAGCCAGATTTGCTCAGCGAAGGCAAAGACTGCGTCTGTTATATCCACCCCAGGACTAGAAACCTAAAGGCGCCGTGTAGATGGCTGTTGAATGAAGACAATTTTCTCCTTCACTTTGGGAAGAGCTGACAATTCTTTCCTCTCAGACTAACATGAGCTGCTCATCTCCCAGCCCAGTGAATGCTGGGCAGACAGATGCCCCGAGTGGCTCCCAGGGTAGACAAGAACGAGTGAGACAGGACGTGCCTGTGATCTGGGCTACTCATTTGCTCAGTCCGGACCTCAGTCCATCTGCAAGTGGAAGGCCCCGCCCCCCAGTCCTGATGGCCTGTGGGTTATAAATCCCTCTTTTGCACCCAGTTAGATGATCTGTTTTTCCTGCGCCTCTTCTGTCCATTCTTCCCCTTTTCTTTGAAATTAGATGTCACAAACAGACCAGCCGTGACCCAGCTCTTCTGACCACAGAGATGCTGCATCTCGCCTTGTGGGCAGTGAGCAGGCCAGGACCGGGCCTGGAGGGGGTGCAGCCCGCAGCCTGAGACGTCAACCTTGGCGACAGTGCTGGAGCGCATGTGCACGCTTAATCCCTACAACCAGGGGTGGCGAACCTTTTGGCGACTGAGTGCCAAAGTTTATGAAACAAGAGTATACTCGCTCGACTCGCATGCCAACCCATTGAGTGAGATAGAGGTATCGGTTATTTTTATGTCTGTAAGAGCATAAACAATAATTTTTTAAATGGTATTCACAGCTCCGCGTGCCGAAATAATTGCTCCATGTGCCACTTTGGGTACGCGTGCCGTAGGTTCGCCACCCCCGCCCTACACCGTCCCTTCTCAATGGTCCCAGCGCTGCCTCCACTCCAGGCTGCGGGGAATGGTCTTGGAAAGGGGATATTATGGGATGGGCAGATTCAGAAACTCAGACGGAGGATTACAAACTAATTTTTCCTATGTATACAAAGTCTCAAGAAAAACATGTACGAAGCCATAGTACTAAAGGCAGCTGGGATGACACAGTATGAACAAAAGCATGGAACCCATTAGCTTTAAACTGAAGTGAGGGGCCCTGGGGGGAGATTGGGGTGTGGTGATAAGGATAGGGGGACAGGGGGTGGTTCTAGAGAGCGCACAGTGTTCTGTTTTTTTGCAGGGTGTTCATTTTATGATGACTCAGTTGTTCTTGTGGGGGCACTTCTCTGTCTGTGTCCCACGTTTGCCCCCCAAAAAACACGTCAAGAAAATCTACATGGGCCTAAGGTGGGGGTGGCGAACCTGTGGCACGTGTGCCCAAAGTGGCACACGGAGCAATTATTTCGGCATGTGGAATTATTGTTTTTTGTTATAAAAACATCCTATGCCTCTTGTAGACATAAAAATTATCAATACCTCTATCTCACTCGATGGATTGGCACGCGAGTCGAGCGAGTATACTCTTATTTCATAAACTTTGGCACTCGATCGCCAAAAGGTTCGCCACCCCTGGCCTAAGGAGTCACCACGTCACATACTTCCCCACCACTTCCTGCCACTCTCAGCCACATAGTTAAAAATAACCTGCTGAGAAATCGGGTGTACTGTCTTCTCTCTTGTGAAATCCTCATTGTCCCTGAGGGTGGCATTTCTCACCGTGTCGCGTGTGCCCTGATACTGCTGAGAGCAGAACCTGCACAAGCAAAACCCTAGGGGCCAGAAGACCCCACCATGCTCTGGAGCAATGAAAAGAGTGGTCCCGTGAGACACTGATTATGAAGAACTCCTTCTTGGTGCCAAGACCACTGTGACCAAGGTGTAAGTGTTTCTCTTTTTGAAATCTGCGGCTTCCTTTTGGCACTTTCTTCCCTACAATGTCCCACTGTACAGAGAATCACAGCCTCAGCGTCCCAGACGTCCTGCCAGCCGGGCTCCACTGCCCGGGGACCCCCTCTGCCCAGATCTCCTGAGACACAGCCTCCAATCGGGGGGAGGGTGACACCCACCCACCCGCGTGTCCTCCAGCACAGCTTTTGTGACAGCTTGTTAGCTCCCCACTGGACAGCGACCCTTGGGGCAATGTTCAGGGCTGGTGTGTGACCTTGTGAACAGAGAGGGGATGCCCACCGTGTGGACGCTGAAGGAGAAACGATAATTGGGCTCCTCAACCCTCCCAGACCTTCCCCATCTCCCATGTCCCCGAGTCCCACTCCTGGCTGGACCAACCCCTAGAGACATCTACAGCCTGTGACGAGGGTGTCTGGCCAGAAAGGACCTGTTTTAACTTTTCAGAAAATGACCACCGGGGGAAGGGCGTGACTGGGAGGCAGGAGATGCACTTGGGTCCTGCATGGGGTGTGCTTTGGGCTTCGCTGCACTCCGTGGCTGCAGGATCCCCAGGCGTGGGTGTGAGTGGGGGGTGGTTGATTTCCATGGGCTGTCTGGGCCCAACAGTGTCTGAACGTGAATTTCCTCCTCGGACAAGTGTCACTGCTTGGACCTCACCCTCTTCTTCCTATGGGGTCTTCTCTAAATCTTGAAACGTTTAATTCTAGTTTCTGGGAAACAGTGAGACACAGACTTTCCTAGAGGGAACGTGGCACTGCCAATGCCAGCTGTGTGGCTGGCCCTGCTCCAGGGGCCATGGAGTGAGGGCAGAGGGAGCTCAGGAAGGATTATAAAGGCAGGAGTCCAAGATCTCTGACCGTGGGGTGTCTGACTCTAGTTCAAAGGAGGAACAAGCTCCATCTTTCAGATTCCTCTTCTGTGAATGGGCAGGGCCTCGTGCTCCTCCCCAGCTCTGCCTGACCCCCTCCCACTGCCTTCCTTCTCTTCTGTCCCACAGGAGCCCAGAACCCTCCCTGCCAGCGATGCTGCTGCTGCTGCTGCTGCTGCCCCTGCTGTGGGCAGGTGAGTGCCGAGGGGAGGTGGGGCCGGGGCCAGGGCTCTGCTGACCCTCCTTTCCCCACAGGCTCCCTGGCTCAGGATCCAAGATTCCATCTGACAGTGCAGAGTGACGTGACGGTGCAGGAAGGCCTATGTGTCTCCGTGTCCTGCTCCTTCTCTGAGCCTTGGAGCTATGGGGCTTCTACTTCCCCTGTGCACGGCTACTGGTTCCGGGAAAGGGCTGATACAGACCAGGATGCTCCAGTGGCCACAAATGACCCAGGATGTAAAGTGCAGGATGAGACCCAGGGCCGCTTCCTCCTCCTCGGAGAGCCCCAGACCCACAACTGCTCCCTGGACATCAGAGATGCCAGGAGGAGCGACACTGGGAAGTACTTTTTTCGGGTGGACAGAGGAAGTAGAAGTACAAGTTGGAATTACAAATCTCACCAGCTCTCTGTGAATGTGACGGGTAAGGAACAGGCTTGTTGTGAAAATCGGGAGACGCAGAGACGACCCTGGCACCAGGAATGTCTTGAAAAATCAAGCTGAGCAGATGGCCAGCTCTCTTTGCTTAATCTTGCAAAGAGCTTTCCTCACTGCTGGCTTTTTATTTATATTCCATCAATACGAATACATACATGAAAACAATCATCAAAACATACCATCAAGAAAACACAGGAACAGGAGTGTATTCTGTTCCCGTAATAAACAAAATTACAGAGTTTAAGATTCCCTTTAAGCTTCATAAAAAGTTCTCTAGCATTCCTTTAAACTTCAGCACATAATCCCCAGCATCCGTTCTTGCCTCTGCAAAAACTGCTCTTAGCATCCGTCTAAGCTTCAGCCAAAGTTCCCTGAGAATGCCTCTCAGCTTCAGCTAAGATTTTCTGAGAGTGAATGCCTCATTCTCAGACCCTGTTCCCCTAATCAGGAAGTACTTGTCCTTCCTTTCATATTTAGATACCCGTCTTTCAGGTTCCTTGAGACTTTTTTACACTATCTTGTCACGAGGCTGACCATAAGCCATCCCTGTTTTCAGGGCTGCGGTCTCCTACGTATCAGTCAAATGTTCCAAGACTCAAGTCACATAATTTTTAACTTTCTCTACACAGGCTCCAGGAGAGGCCACAGGGGAAAGACACGGGGGTTAGACACAGGGCTGACATGGGATCCCCACCATCCTGGGAGGGGCTGGGGGTCTCGCATGTCTGGTCTCAGAGGGAGGAGCCGCACCAAAGCCTGAGGCTTCTCTCAGGGCTGCACCTGGGACCCTCTGTCCGACCCCTTGTCTCCCCATCTCCTCACCAGCCCTGACCCGCACGCCCCACATCCGCCTCCCGGGCAGCCTGGAGTCCGGCCGCCCCCGGAACCTGACCTGCTCGGTGCCCTGGGCCTGTGAGCGGGGCACGCCCCCCAGCTTCTCCTGGACCTCAGCGACCCTCACCTCCCTGGGCCCCAGGACCCGCCTCTCCTCTGTGCTCAGCCTCACCCCTCGGGCCCAGGACCACGGCACCAACGTCACCTGTCAGGTGCACTTCCCTGCAGCTGGTGTGACCGTGGAGAGAACCGTCCAGCTCCACGTCACCTGTGAGTGCTGGGCCAGGAAGCCGGGGCTCTGAGTGGGAGACCTGAGGGCAGTGGGGCTGGGGTCAGGGCCTGGACACGGGGTGCTGGCTCTTAAATCTGGTCTAGGAGGGGGTCTGGAGGAGGCCAGTCTTCACGGCCCCCCAATTTATGCAGCTCCGTTGACTGGGGTCCACTATGTCTTTCTGTCATAGATTCTCCACAGAACTTGGCTGTAACTGTCTTCCAAGGAAACGGCACAGGTAAGCAGTTGATCCTGGGCTGTCGGGAGTAAGGCCTCCGCAGCTCAGGGCACGGCGGGATCCTGACCGTCCTGGACGCACCCCAGTGACCAGAGACCCCCTTTGTGGGTAAACACACTGGTGCCTCCATCCTCAGTCCCCACAGCCATTGTGAATAGCTGCCCCCTATGTCCCCTCATTCCCAGGACTCTTCCTATCACCCTGTCAGCTGCCCCAGGAGACCAGGGCACCACTGACATGTCAGGGCTGCACTCGAGGCCCCTTATTATCACCTTCTGCCGACTCCTCCAGCTTGTCTTTGGATTCCCCCTAACGGTTGTTTATTTAAGTGCTTTCAAATGGGCAGTCTGGTCACATGGCCAAAAAAGTAAACCTGCACAACAGAGTCTGTTCTTAGATGCCCCATCTCCTCTGGGGAAGTGACCAGTGTCCACACGCTGCTCTGAGCCTTGGTGTGTTCACCGAAAGAATAAAGCGTCCTGGGACAGACGTCCTCCTTCTTCCACGTGACTGTGCGGTGTTCCCCTGCCTCGGTGGATTCTGGTTGTGTGCGTCATTTGTTAGCGTGTAAAACCATACCATCCACCTTATTCTACTGATGGAAACGCAGGGAATAGTCTTGTGTACTTTCACAACTGCATGTGTGCGTGTTTGGTGGGGGTAAGTTCTGAAAAGCTTAAATATAGTTGCTTCATATACTCCTCGTTTTGAGAGAAGTGGTCGAGTTGTTCTGCATGAAGCATTTACACGCCCAGTAGTGCGAGCTGAACGTGTGTGCCCGCCCACCTCTGTTTCAGTTCCTCTCTGCCGGCCTCCTGCATCTGCCTGCTCTTCCTTAATCTCTTTGTCACGCTGTCCCTCTATCCCCCTTTCTCTAGCGCCCACAGCCCTGGAGAATGGTTCATCTCTTTCAGTCCTGGACGGGCAGTCCCTGCGCCTGGTCTGTGGGGTTGACGGCAACCCCCCCGTCAGGCTAACCTGGACCCGGGGGAGCCTGGTCTTGAACCACTCGCACTCCCCCAACACTGGGGTGCTGGAGCTGCCTGGGGTACATGTCGGAAACGAAGGGGAATTCACCTGCCGAGCTCAGCACCCTTCGGGCTCCCTGCATGTCTCCCTGAACCTCTCTCTGCAAAGTGAGCGCCCCAGGGGGTGGTGGAGGGGCTGGAGCCCGCAGCGCCCGCGCCAACCTCACAGGGCACGCAGCAGCCCTGACCAGAGGCGAGCTCAGCTCTGGTCTGCACGGGGCTGCCTGGGATTCCCCGGGGACTCCGAGTGGCACTCAGAACGGTGGCGTGGGAGGGAGAGGCACGCGGAAGGACGCGGGGCCTGGAAGAGCGGGGCTGGGCCTGGACAGGTATGTCTGGGGACACAGAGTCCTTGCTTTGCAGGGCTGAGACAAGGGTCAGGCAAGTGAGGCACTCATCCTGGGCACAGAATTTCAGGAAAAGCCAAAAAAAAAGAAAACCCCCACCAAAAAACAAAAACCCTCAGCAATCCTGAGAAATAATGTCCCAATCCAGTATTTCTTTTAAATAAAAATAAATGTGAAGTAAATCCTGTGATGAAAAAGTCTGAACATTTTGGAGGAAGGCAGGCTGCACCCTGGCTCTTGTTTGCTTCACTTGCCTCACCCCGGTCTCGACCTCCTCCCCTGTCCCTGTCTTTTGTGTCTGGCAAAGGGGCCGGTGGTCCTGCGGGGTGTGGGAGAAGAGACGTGTTCTCAGGGGAGGCACCAGCCATCCAATCTGTCTGCAGGACAAGCGTGGCACTTATCGGCAGTGGCGCTGGGGGCAGCTGGCGGAGCAGGTGTCACAGCCCTGCTCTTCCTGTTCTGCATCACTGTCACCATGTGAGCACTGACCTTGGACCAGGAGGGAGAGCCCGTTAGTAGGAAGGGTGGGCGGTCACAGAATCCCAGAATTCAGAGATGGAGGGACCCGGGTGGGTCCAGATCCTGAAGCCAAGGCAGAAAGGGGGTCCCTGGCACCTGCGTGAGTCTGTCACATACCCCACCGTCCAGGAAGGAGGGCCTGCGTTCTCAGCCCGGGGCCTCCGGGTGGGATGCATCTCCCACCTGTTACCCCTGCAGCCCCTTACGGGAGAACAGAAGAGGGGGGTGGTCTGCCCCTGGCACACTGAGCTGGCCGCACTGACAGGCTCTCTGCTCTCTTTATGTAGAGTAAGATCCGGGAGGAAGAAAGCGGCAGGGGCAGCAGCGGGCATGGGGGGCACGGATGTGGCGAGTGCAAACGCGGTTGCGAGGTCAGCCTCTCAGGTGAGTGTCTCCCCACCCAGCGTTGCCCCTGCGTACCGCCTCAGGACGCCCCCTGGGTCGCTCTTAACATCCTGGCCAAGGTTGCTATCATTGTGTCCCCCTGGTCCCCCATCCCCCACCCTACTCACAGCACAGCATCCCCCTCCTTCCTCTTGCGGGCCAGGCACCAAGGAGGCACTGTCTCTCTGTTTCTTCTCCTACAGCTAAAACGCCACCATATCTTGTCTAGTTCTCCTCCTAAGGACAGCTAGCATGGGGGAAGCCGGGATGGCTCAGCGGGTTAAGCGCTCGCTTTGCAGCCCCGGAGACTGAGGATCGAATCCCAGCCCCGGCCCATGTGGACCCATATGCTGAACTGGGGTGTGCTTCCCATGCGGGAGGCCCCCAGTTGGGTTCTTGCCCCCAGGTTCGTCCCCTGGCTCAAGGGGGCATGCCTCCCATGCGGGGGGGGGGGGCGGGGGGCTGCCATACAACTATGGAGACTGCTCTGGGCCCTCCCCCTTCTCTCTGTCTCTGTCTGTCTCTGTTTCTCTCTGTCAAAAATCAATAAAATAAATCTTTAAAAAACAAACAAACAAACAGAACAGCTAGCATTGCCCCCTCCCCTCCATCTTGCCCCCCATCATCGCCCAAGCTTCCGCTCTCTTCCTGGATGCCCTCCTCTCCCTGCCTGTCCCCTCCATTGCCCTACACAGAGCAATCGTCAGAGCCCTTCTTGTCCAGCTCCTCTGCCTCTGAACATCTGTTGGCCCCAATGTCTGGAGCAGAGGCCAGCAAAGCTTTTCTGTAAAGGGCCAGACAGGAAATAGTTGGGGCTTTGGGGCCGTCCAGCCTCTGTTGTTGCAGCGCTCAGCCCTGCTGTTGTAGTGTGGAAGCAGGCGTAGACCATCTGTAAATAAGTGAGCAGCGCTGTGTTCCAATAAAACTTTATTTACAAAAACAGGCAGTGGGCCAGATTTGACCCAACAAGCTGCAGTTTGTTCACCCCTGACCTAGAAAAGCAAGCCCAAACGTCTCAGCCTACAGCTCTGTCTATTCCGGCCTCTCAAGTGCCCGCCTCTGCAGAAGGGCTGTGGAGTTTGGGTGAGCTGAGTGAGGCATTCGCCTCAGAGGCAGAACTTAAGGGGCTGCCAAGAATCTCAGTAAATGAGCTCATGAATGTCGTCATGCACCCTGTTTCTTTAAAAGCAAAACTAATGAAAAGAAGCCACGATGTGCAAAGTATCAGAAAATCTAAACAAGGATAGAATCGGTAGACTGAAGTTAGTTCAAAATTATTGACGATCATAACAGTCAAGAGAAATTGTTCAACGTGGCTGCCTTCTCAGTTGAACCTAAGAGAAGCAGAGAGGTCAATTTTGGAAATATTCCACGTTTGCTTCCAGTGAAGCCAAGAAAACAAAATTGTAATGAATTCTGATTTGGGTATAAATAAAATCTTTAAACTTATAAAGTTTTAACATAGCACTGTTGAGGTTTTCCATACCATTTCAATTATTCTAATGGTCTGGGAAAACACTGACCATTACAAATACATAAACTCATACGTAGGGGCACATTTTTTTTTTCTTGTACCTCAAGATCCAATTAGTTCAGAAAGGCACTCTTACTAATTTGGGGTTTATTTAAATGTTTGCTATCTTGTTCTCCACAGATTTCCTTTATAGTCATTTTGATTTTAAAATCTTGCATTAAAATAATCTCAATTATGAGGTTTTGGGCACCCTTTTTTTCTTTTTTTTTGCACTCAGCCTAATCCCAGCCCCGCTTTCTAGCCTGCTTCCTGTCTCCCGGTCTTCACTCCATCCGCACTGGAATTTTCATTGATAGCAACCAGAACAGAGTTATTTTTGCCTCTGGGTCTTTGCATGGGCTGTTCCTTCCTTCCCAAACACTCTTCCCTCTCATTTCTACTTATTCATTCCTGTTCAGCCTTCATGTTCTCACATGTCACACTTTTCATTCATTTATTAGATTCACTGTGTGAGTGGGAGGGTTTTGGGCAGCACATTAACATACATCCTTTCATTCATGAGTTCATCCAGGAAATATTATTGAGCACCTACCAAGTGACAAGCATTGTGGGTGTCAGGGGCCCACGTATAAAAGAAGTGTTTTTACATCTTGAGCTCAATGGAATTTTATCCTAGGCAGAGGGACATACCCAAACCAATCACACACACAACCAAATACCAAATAAGTGACTAGAATGTGAAAAGAGACGGATACTTTAGGGGAACATTCAGGGCACAGGGAATAAGGAGTGTTGGGGAGATGGCTTGTAGAGTTTTCTTTGTTGTTGTTATTTATTTATGTTACAACACGTAAATTTATCGTCTTAACCAACTTAAGTGTACAGTTGTGCAACATATTTCTAAAATGTTTTCATCTTGCAAAATGGAAACTCTGTCCCTATTGAACAACTACCCACTTCCCCCACTACCTCAGCCCTGGGAAACCACAGTTCTGAGTTCTATTTCTGTGGGCTTGACTTCTCTAGGCTCCTCATATGAATAGAATCACACAGTATTTTTCTTTTTGTGACTGGCTAATTTCATTTAGCGTAAAGTCTTCAAGGTTTCCCCGTGTTGTAACATGAGACAGGATTTTCTTCTTTTTACAGTCTTAGTAATATCCCACTGTGTGTGTACACCAGCATGTGCCAGACTGTCTTGACCCACTCGTCTCTGGATGGATAGCTGGATGGCTTCCATCTCTTGGCTGTTAGGAAAATGCTACAAGGAACATGAATGCGCAAATATCTCTTTAAGATCCTGTTTCCTATTCTTTTGGATAAATCCTCATAAGTGGGATTGCTGGATCATATGGAAGTTCTATTTTTATTTTTATTCTTTGAGGAACTTCCATCCTGTTTTCCATAGCAGCTGCATCATTTTACATTTCTGTCAACAGTGCACAAGTTTCCATTTTCTCCACATCCTCACCAACACTTATTTTCTGTCTTATTTATTTATTTAAATTTTTTATTGTTAAATTTATGGGGGTGACATTGGTTGGTAACAATTACATAGGTTCCAGGTGTGCAATTCTACACCACATCGTCTATGTATTGCATTATGTGCTCACCACCCAGACTGAGCTCTCTTTCCATCACCGTATATTTGATGCCCCCTCCCACCTCCTTCCCCTTCCATTAAAGCTCTCCCACCCACCTTCTGCTTTACCCTCAGGTAACCACTGAACTGTTGACTGTGTCCATGAGACTTCGCTTCTTTGTTACTTTCAGTTTTATATTCCATCTATAAGTGAGGTCATATGTTCCTTGATTTTCTCAGTCTGACTTATTTGCTTAATAAGATGTTTTCAAGGTCCATCCATATTGTCACAAATGGCTATATTT